>VXBB01006879.1:288068-327849 GCA_013399915.1 Illadopsis cleaveri
CCGCTCGCTGTCGGGGTGCGGGGACGGGCCGGCGGTGCCCGCAGAGCCCGGGCAGCGCTGAGCTGGCCCGAGCCGGGAGCGCTGCTCGGCGACCCCCGCCAGCCCGACCCGCCCGCGGCCGTGCCTGGGGCTGGGCGGGAGGCGGAGGAGGAGGTCACCGGGCAGGGGCTCAGGGTGGCCGTGTCCCTCTCTGCCCGCAGGGCATCCCTGCCGTGCTGCTGCCGGCATGGGCAGCGCTGAACGGAGGGGGCCGCATGTGCCTGTGCACGGAGCCCCCCGGAGCTGCCCTTCCGTCGGGCTGGAATGGTCTCTGACTTCGCTGCCCGCCGCCAGCGTGTCCCCGGTGGTGTGATCAGTGCGCGCCGCTTCCCCTTGGAGACAGCTTTGGGTGCAGGATCTTTAAACTGGTTTTGTGTCTGATTCTTTGCTAGTTTCCACTAATAGTGAAAATCATCGAAGGGAGGTGTGAGCTGCTAAAGGTAGCGTGTTCCCCTCAAAGAGATGGGACAAATACCGCGGGAAAAAAGGCTTTGAGCGGGGGTTGTGCCAGGCTGTCACACGGGAGTAATGACAGGAGCTCACATAAGCACGTGGATGCCAGCCTGGAGTGCTGCTGGCCCCGTGGGGTGGGGTGGCTGCTCCTCCTGCCGTCCTGTGTAGACGAAGTTCCACGAGGCTTCCTTAGTTTTGTTTTCTATTTGGAGCTAAAGATAATAAATAAAATTTTAATACACCTCTTTCAGGATTAGAAAGGAATGTATGGAAGGCCAAAAAGACCCCCAAACAGATTTGCTGTGGAGTTAAACCTCACTAACCCCTAAGAGGCAACTTTGAGTAGATGATAGTTTGGAGTTAGAGGTGTGCACTCCTACAGAATAAATGAGAATCTTCTGAAAATTAGGGTGTTCTCCTCAAAGGTAGATTATAGGGGGTGATTTCTTTTATGGGAATGGTTTGGGGAATCTTGAGTAGAAGTAAAGATGCTATTAAAAAAAAGAAAAAAGACTGCAAAGTCTTGTTCTGTTGTTTATGCTGAGAATAAGCGTGTGTTGTCTTTTTGTTGCCTTTTGTTTTCACCTCCTTATCTGTAGCAAAAAGCCATGCTGGAAGTATGAAAGTGGTGTGTGTTGGAGGGCTTACATGACTGCTCAGATGTTGAAGTTCAGTCTAAAGCCATTTTGCTCTGTTCTGGTGCTGCTGCCATCATTTCTATTTATTGTGCTAATGAATAAGTATTTCTTCCTCAGCACAAGTTTACACCTCAAGAGGTAGTCAGCTGCCTTTGAAGAGGTTTATTTGTCCCATGTTTTAACATGTCTCTTCAGGTTTTACTGTGGGGATTTTTTTTCTGGCTGCCTACCTGTAGGCAATTTGGATTAACACTTCAAATGTTAGAAGAAGGTGAAATTTGCTAATCAGAATGACTACTGGATTTAAATTTAGCGAATCTTTGGAAATAAAAGTATTTCAGTTCACCAAATCTGTCAGTCTGTTATTTGTGTCTGAGTGGGGTGAAGCTGAGTGTGTACAAGTGGCTGATTGTGGCACAGGTGTCCTTGTGCTTGTAGCCTCCATCCAGCTTGGCTCTGCTCCCTGGTGACCCAGTCACGTGGTGGCAGTTTTGCACTGTTGTTTGTGCCATTACAGCATCACTGAAAATGATTTTAGTACTTTCTGGAGATTACTTCTGAAAATTGTGGTCTCCTCTGATGAGGGCATTTGATAGGCAGCTGTGTAAGTGTGTTCAAGGCCTTGAATGTTAGGGAAAGTGTTTATGAAACAATGTCTCTAAAGTTACCTATGGCCTAAGCCATCTTTGTTACAAGTTGCACAACCTCCATTTGCAGAACCCTGCTGAGACTTCCCATACTCAGGACCAGAAGAGGCAGATCTGATTTACTGGTTTTGAAGTTCTGCAAAACTATTGTGACAGTAAGGTGCTCCAGCTGTTCCCTACCCAGCTGAAAGCAATGAGCTAACACCTTGCACAGTCAGCAGGGGCAGGGAGATGCT
The DNA here is from genome assembly GCA_013399915.1 of Illadopsis cleaveri. Taxonomy (NCBI): domain Eukaryota; kingdom Metazoa; phylum Chordata; class Aves; order Passeriformes; family Timaliidae; genus Illadopsis; species Illadopsis cleaveri. Next base: position 290,082 of record VXBB01006879.1, read on the forward strand.
TTCTCTTGGCAAATGGAAAGAAAGGGACTTGAAACTAGTTGCCAGATTTGCAGAATATCTTTAAATAACAACTACAAAACTAAACGCCCCTTATACTAACAAAGACTGTTTTCCAGTTTTGAAAGAATTGCTTTTTTTCCCCCCATTCTGCCCCCAAGTCTCTGCATAGTTAGATCACGTGTTGCTGTTCTACTGAAAGCTCGTCTGAGCTGCAACAACACTCAGATAAGACTGGAACTGTGTTGTTGGTAGCAAATCTGAAGAAATTGCATCCTTCATTTTGTTGCTGTTTAGGAGAGTAAGCATTGAAAAGCTTTTCAAACTGTTTATGGATGGAGGAGAAAGGAAAAAGTCCTTTTCTGAGTGCTTGTCACTTCTAGTGTGTGCTATGCTTATACTGAGCCTTATGTTTCACAGTATGCTACATACAAATAAAGTTCTTGGATGGGTCCTCAAAGATGCCTTGTTGTTTGTTCTTTTTTGATTTTAAGTTATGTCATGTTGCCACTTCATTCCAAAATTCAGCAGAAGCTTTTGGGGCTCACTGTGGTGGTGATTGAAGGTCATGATGAGAGCTAGAAAGTTCAAGTTCCTTTGGAGTTGTTTTTTTTGAATTCTACACATACTTTTAACCTTTTAACTGTATTTTAAAAAAAGGTTGGATGAAACAAATCCCACCACACACCATGCCTGGAATTTATAAAGATTATTACAAAACCTTCAGCTGCTGACCGATGCAAATTAAATATTGCATCACATGTGGTTTTAATACTGCTAGTGTCTGGATGCTCCCTATAGCAGAGATGCTAATGAGAGCTTAATTGGAGGTGTTTTTATCTTCACCCAGTACAAGTTATCTTTTTCATATGCAATGATGTTGCAGTTTTATCATGCTTCATGTAATAACAGTAAACTGTGGTTTTTCAGTGTGTAAACAGCGGACTATTACCAGTTGGTTGGAGAATAAAGGACCCAAGACAACGGAGTCCAAAAGGTAAAAAGCACAACATGAACCTGTTCAGAAGTTGTGTTCTGTGAGAGGCCTGGTGGGAGCTCGAAGTGCAGGCTGCCAGTACAGCTGGCTCAATGGAGGCAGCTCCATTTCTGCTTCTTTCCTTACCTTGGCACATCCTCTTGAGTAACAGATACTTTCACTACAGACAGCTAACTATTCCCCACCCATCCTCTCTAAACACCCAAGCCCAAACTTATTGCTGACATAGATTAGTGGAGCACATCACTGTTTAGGTGGATAAATACATCTGCTCATGCAAAGCAAAAGATGGGGACCTGGAGCAAGGGAAGGCAAAGTGGGAGTGATGATTCCAGTGGCAGCCCAACACTGGATCAATTTAATTGTAATATCAGACTATGTCTTTGATCAAGTTCTGCTTTCACTTTTGTTTGACATAGAGCACTCACAGTTGCAGATTTGCACTAACAGTCCTGCAACCTGCACTGTTTTGTTGTTAATTTACAGACAAAATCTGGTTTGGTTTGTCTCCTTGGACTACAATTGCAGTTTAAACATATGCAGCTTGATTTAGTTACAGCCGGAATTTACAGGTGCTGATAGGTGCATTGAATTTTTGCTGCTGAATGGTATTAGGTAAAGTTTGATATTTTTGGTTAATGTAGTCTGTCAGGAGAAGTGACTGCAAGGCTGCCTTAAAGTTATACTCCAAAGAATTTAACTGTCTGGTGCAGAGGAATATCAGATATTATTTTTCTGTAGTTGCAGTTGTAAATATGCTGGTTCATTTTTCTTTGATGTTTGTTAATAAATAGAGATCAGAGTCCATAGCAGTGCTAAAAATAGCTGGGAGAACTTGTGACAATGATTAATACAGAAGTTTGCAGGGCTAATTACAGGCTTACAGGTTCTATTAAATCAAGGATGTTAAGAGGATTCTTAAGGTGCGAATGAATTTTTTTTTTTAAATTCCCTTTAGAGTATTGCTCTTCAATGCCCTTCTCCATCCCTGCTGACAGATTAGAGCCTAGGCAGCTTTAAGGAGCAGATTTGTTGTGTTAACATTTCATGTGCCTTTCTATTTCAGTTAACATCACAATTTTAATTTAAATATGTCTTTGTGTTAGGTTTAATTTCTCAAGTTGGCAACAGGTACTGTCAGTACCTTTAAAGAGTCATTGAGATGGCAGCAGTATCGTAACTCTTTTTTGTTAATCAAAACTTGCAGGAATAAATGCATACATGGGAAGTTAAGTTATAGTGAAATAAAGCCCTCTAAAAGCCTTTTGATTTCAGACAGTTATCCTGTAGATGAAGTTACAAGCAGTCATCTCTCCTTATCCTGAGTAGTCTTTTAGAAGAGGATCTGTTACCATTCATGGAGAAGGTTAATGCCTTCAGGAATCTGTAGTCTATTAAAATGTTCAGTGGCTGAATTTAGGATGGTGTGGTAAATGTATATTTTCTTACTTAGTGTAAATGGGAAGGTGGGCAGTGACCAGACGTAGAGAGTTTACTGTGCTCAGTTTGCATTGGGACTATAGAATGTTGTAACAATACATGCAGGAGAAGATGCTGTTCACAGTGGTGTATTCACCAAGACTAGTCAGGGTTTTTTTTAATACTCATGTGTCCTCTAAGTAATATTCTTTATCAATACACTGACATGTAAATTAGTATGTAAATGTGAAATGACTTTCTGACATCTGGTCATACAAAACTCACTTCATTTCCCTGTGTAACCATTAGGACATGTTTCTATCCTGCCCTGCCTTACACAAAGACAAATCAGGTTATTTGTCTCTTAAAACCCTCCTGATTTAATGTATCTTTTAGTTTTTATTATCAGTTTGAAATATATTTTAGACTTGAGCTTTTGTGTGGAGTTTTTTTTTCGAAGTCATGGGCTGTTTATAAAAGTAAGGGAGTAATAGGAGACTGGACAGCTGTGCCCTCTTCTTTGATGAATTTGTAGCTCCGAGACAATGGCCATACAAAACTAATGATTTCCTTGCTCACTGTATTTAATGCACAAAAATGAAAGTCATGGAAGACTTTATCACAACTTCTAATTTTCTTTCATCTGGAGAAAATAGCTAAATAATAGTGTCACAATGTTTAGATTTGAAGATAAGGATAATGAATGACTGGAATAGATTCCTGAGGTAAGCAGCTGATTGATCATCCTTTGGAGCCTTTAAATGGAAATAAGTAGCTAGTGATCTACAGTCCTCAGAGCAGTAAAACCTGTTGCTCCTGGTAGTGCTCACTTACAGAGTGGAATGAATAAAATCTGTACTTTCTGTTGTTTGTTTATCATTGTTCCTTAAAAAAAAAAATGCAGAGAAATTGCATTCAGAAGTAAGACACTAAATTCCCTTTCTCTTCCACAGCTTACACAGCCAAATTAATAACAATACTGAAGAAAATCCTAAGATGACTTCCATTAAAAAAGAGAACTTTTGTGAGCATGATGTGAAAAAGCTAGAGAATACTTGTCAGCAAAATTATGCAAAAATGTCTGTGGAAGTTGGTGCAAAGCAAATAAATTTGCCTCAGACAGGCAGCATGTGTAACTGGGAGGCTGAGGACAAAGATGCAGTCTCAGATACAGATCCTGTGAAGGGTCTGCAGTCTGCAGACCTCTTTAAAAATGCCAACATTGATCAGATGCACAAAATTGGCAAGCAGAGAGGCTATGAAGAAAGCAATGCCACTTGCACTCAGAGGAAGTTATCAGCAGGCCGGGCTTCAAAAATAGGAAATTCAAAACCTTCTTCAAAAGATGTTGAGACAGATGGACAAGTGGCTTCATGCAATTCACAGAAGCTGAAGAGTTGCAATTCTGTCTGTTTAATGGGTGAGCAAGAGGAAGGGGATGTAGTTCCAGAAAGTCCACTCTCAGATGCTGGTTGTGATGCCTGTATATCTGACCTTGGAGGTCCTGGGAAACTGGGCAAATGTCAGAGCAGTTCAGGGGACTCGCCTGCTTTTGAGAAAGAAAGTGAACCAGAGTCACCGATGGATGTGGATAATTCTAAAAATAGCTGCCATGGCTCAGAGGCCGATGAAGAAACAAGTCCGTTTCTGGATGAGCGAGAGGAGATCAATATGTCAAAACCCATAAACAAATCTTTTAGAATTCAATATGGGGATGCTGAACTGGAGTCAAGGAAATCACGTTTTTCTGCCAAGGGTGGTGAAAGCTTTGAGGAAATAGATAATTCTGTTAAAGGGGACAGTCTGCATACAAAGGCACCTGGGATCTCTTCTGCTCCATCATCAGAATGCAAAGGTGCAAAACAGGGTGTGAAGAGAGACTCCAAAATCACTTCTCACTTCATGAGGATACCTAAAGTTGAGGAGAAAAGGTAGTGTTCTGTCTGTCTCTTCATCTGTTTTTTTCATGCTTGGAAATTTGCTCTTTGGTGATGGAATTTCAGAGGCTGGATTGTATAGAGAGTTTTGCAAAATGTATTTTAAGATACAACTGACGTAAGATTGAAATAACTTATTTTTAATGGGGCTATTTGGGGGGCTTTTGAAGAATATGTTTGTCTAGTGCAATTCTTAGAATTCTTATTAGTTTGATCTGTCAAAAATAGCGGATCTGTTTTGTTGAACTATCAACGCTATTGATGCTTTAATTGAAATAGACATGGAAAAATTCACTTTTGAGAGCAGTTGTAGAGATGTTTGGGGTTTTTTGTTGATGTTTTTGGGTTTAGGTGAGGGTTTTTTTGTTTGTTTTATTTGGCTCTATTCATAATTTGGGAGAGGGAAGGACTGCTAATTACACTGCAGCAATGGAAATAGGAGCCCTGAGCGTGTCACAGGACTCTGCATGCCAGGTGTTGTGGAAGGGTGAAAGGATAATCTCTACTCTGAAGACCTTGGATTTCAGTGGGAGCTGAGAAAGTGAATAAGCATCTAAGGAGTGAACAGAAGCATAAGGACTCTGTATTTTGGTATAACATGCAATTCTTTGACTTGAATCAAATCCTTCAAGCAGGGCAAGAAAGTAGTTTTGCACATCTTTACTCGGGCATTGCCCATGGATAAACAGATCCTGTTGGGAAGGAGCATGGCCCTGCAGAGGAATACCCTGCTTTGTTAATCCACTGCAGTTCTGTGAAGGGTTTTGTCAGCCTGTACAGAAGAGTGTTTTGGTAGACATGTACTTGTGTGTCTTGGGGAGGGGAAGGTTGGTGGTAGTGGGAGTTCTCCCCAAATGAAGCTTTGTCCTGAGGCCCAGCAAAGGCTGGTAAATAAACTGACTGCTATTGTAACCCTGGGGTGGAATTTTGTGTACTTGCCTATCGCTTTTCTCAGTGGAAATAAAATGTTTCAATGCATTGTATTTTAACAGCAGGAAAGAAAAGTGTGAATTCAAACCCCAGAGGCCAGGAAGGAAGGTTGCTAAATACACACCACCTCCTCTGCCAACCAACAAGAAATGGTTTGGGACCCCGATTGAAGAGATGAGGAGGATGCCGGTGTGTGGGGCCCGGCTGCCTCACCTGCGGCCCTCAGCCAGCCACACCGTCACTGTCAGGGTAATGCACTGCACTGCCTCCAGTCAAATTCTGGAGTGCCACCTGTTAGTCTGACATTTTGACATCCTGCTTGTACTATTTCTTGCCATTCCTTGCAAGTGGACTGGGCCAACTGATTTTCCTGAAGGTTGGCTATTCTGGTGCATAGAATTAGGATATTAAGATCCAGAAGAAACATAATGGTTTTGCTGCCTCTGTCTTGTTAGGGGCAAGTATTTTTGTTTTGTAGGGGGTTGTGAGTGCTTCCTTGACTGAGTTGTAGTTTGGGAATTTAAATATGTCTACAAGTAAAATTGGTACTTCCAACATTTTCATGCTATGTTTTCATTTTAATGTGATTCTGGTTTGGGTTCAAGACATAGAAAAGGCTCAAGATAGTCAAGATATGAAAAAGACAAAGAATGAAGCAGAGTTTCTTGCAATTTTACCACTGCATTTTAGATTAAATTTGATACGTTTTCCTCTAATTCTTTGGAGTGGGATGCAGTCCAATTATTGTTGAAACAAAACGTGACCAGAAAACTGTGGGGTGATGGATAAATCCCAACCAAAAGAAAGGCACATTGAGTTTAAATACATATTCTGAGAGACTTAGTGCTGCTAGAGGGCTGAATAGCAAATTAAGTCTTTAAGAATATGATGTGGTTTTTTTTTTACTTTTCTAATGTTCTGTGGAGTGAGCTTGAGATATTGCTCTGTCTATAATGATTCCTCATCCCTTTCAGTGTTACGTCAAAAACACTATTTCTGCACATGGCTGTGGTTACATTTGTAACTACATTTTGAATATACTTGGATGAGAATATGTAGATACTTAAACTGATAAATGAGGAAATTTTAGCTGGTGGTTGGATATATAATAATTGAATATATTACCTTTGAGTGTGTTGAGGTGGCGTTCTTTCCAACAGTATAATGTAAGATTAATAGATGGATATTTTTCTGAGTAGCTAGCTATCATGTGGTGAGTTTGTGGCTTCCCCTTTCCAAAAAGAATGGCTGTAGATGAGAGCTTTGTAAACTGTATTTTTGCTTACTTTTTATTTCTTCCATTTGAAAACTCGAAAGTAGAGTCTGATATTTTTTTTCCCCTGTCCTTCTGTGTTACAGGTAGATCTTCTGAGGGAAGGAGAGGTACCTAAACCTTTTCCAACTCACTACAAAGATTTGTGGGACAACAAGCATGTTAAAATGCCCTGCTCAGAACAAAATTTATACCCTGTAGAGGATGAGGTAAGATCAAGTATTTACAGTTGTGTGATCAAATAAGTTTATTTCCACATAGGTGAGTTTTCAGTTTACTGCATTTGCTCAATTATCAGACTGACTATGGAATTAGAAAATCAAGTCTGAAAAACTGGATTTTGGGTCATGATGCTTCAGACAAAGCAGAAGACTTTTTTTCCTGGTAATTATTTTGCTTAGCCAATGATTTGATGATATATATATTTCTCTACTTACATGGAGTGTAAGCTTGAACTCCTTATCAACAATATATTTATTTACTTACATATTTATATGTAATGTATTTTGTGTGTGTGAAGCAATTTGCAATTTCAACAGATGTGAATGAATTTGTAAGCACAGTTTGATTATAATACTCTGTCAGGTATTGCTGATAGTGAAGTGTATCTGTTGTTCTGCTAAAACAATTGCAGAGAGTAGCCCTGCATGCTTTGTTGGTCTGGTATTTGTTTTCACTGCTTGAGATTTAAACATACCAACTGAAATACTTCAGACTGGAGTGAATATAATCAGCAAGTGTGTCCTTAGTAAAAACTCCACAATGATTATTGACACTTGACTCAGAAACAAAGAATTCTTACAGCCTCTATTAAATATACTCAGTCTTTTCACTTACCATTTTTACAGATGACAGTAAATGTGTCTTTATGTTTTGAATAACTTAATTGGACTTTGTTTTGGGCTTTTACTTTAAAGAATGGAGATAGAACCGCTGGAAGTCGATGGGAACTAATCCAAACTGCCTTACTTAACAAATTTACCTGCTCACTTGATTTGAAGGTAAGTCTGTCAGTTTGGAATCAAGTCTATATGCATGTAAATACATTCAGTTTGTCTGTATACTGACAGTGATTCTGGCTTGATTCTATTTGTTTACTGACTTAGAAAAATAAATTATGAAAAATCTCTACTGTTCAAGGGATTTCCTAAAGAATTAAGGTTCTTAATGAGTACTAAGTGTTACCAGTGGATTTATTCAGATTATTTAAATGAATTGCCCTTTTAAAGTCTACACAAAACTGTGTTTGTCTAGCAGTATATACTGGTCTGTGGTAAACATAGTGTGAGGGTTTTGTGGAGCCAGATGGTCAGGGATGCACAGGTGAGAGGGTTGGAAATAGTAACTCTTCGCATCAGTTCACTCCACTAAAATCACATCTCAAGCTGCTGACAAAAATCTGTAGATTTTGAAGACTAGTGTTCCTTTGATAACTCTTACAGTTATGTTGGCACAAAGTCTTACAGTTACATGAATATTGATTTGGAGCAGCTTAGAATTGCTATTTTTTTTTTTTTTGTGAAGAATAATGTAATTTAGGTTATACCTGAAAGTCAGGGAAGGAGGAGCATGCAAAAGCCATAGATAAACTTTAATTTAACAAATAGAACTTCCCCAGCAACTGAGATTTCTCTTGTTATTTTATGTGGTATTTTTTTTTCTTGTGAAATTTTAAAGGGTGGTGTTGTTGTAAAGGGTCTATTTAATTTTGCTGTGGTTCTGATTCTTAAATTTCCTAAACTGGTACAACTTCTGCTATATTGCTTTTATAACTTAAATACTTTTTATTGGTACTATTAACAAGAGCAAGTGTGGGATGGGGAACATTTATGTTGTTTGTTGGGACATATGCCTTGTCTTGTTTTGTGTTAGGAGAAAAAACCCCATAGAATAAAGCTTATTCATTGCTAAACCCAAAACAGAGGGCTCAGTATCAAGGATATGCTCTATATTAATAGAGCAAATTAAATGTTATAGATTTTGGTAGGCTCTGTGGCAGGTTTTAGACACCAGATGGTGCTGTTCCTTCAACAAGGAAATTTCCTAAAATGGTTTTTCTCCCGTTAATAATTATCTCTAAGCTCTGTTTTGTTGTGCTTTTTCCTTAGGAGGCCATATTGAGGTACAACGTTGCTTATTCCAAGAAATGGGACTTCACAGCTCTTACTGACTTCTGTGAGAAGGTAGAACAAATTGATTTGAAACAGGAAGAAAAGTAATATAAAAGTGACTATTTTGCCTATGTGTCTCAATGCTTTTGACTTTATTTCCATTTTCAAGAGTAAATTTTTCCAACTGTCAGATATCTAAATGAGTAGCTATTTAACTTCAGCTGAAACAGTAATTATATGTAACTTCAGCTGAAACAATAATTATACTTTATAAACTGGCTTAATTTTAAATTTTATACCTGTAATTTGGGTTCTTCAGTGATATCTAAGGTTCCTGAAGATAAGGTAAGAAATGCCCTTTTGCTGTTTGATGACAGCCAGATTTATTAAGAAATTGTATTAATATTTCCAGTGTAATGCTTTTTTGTTTTAAAAGGTATTAGTCTTTTTGTCCTTTTTTGTAAAACTTTAATGTTATATTGCAGTGGTGTTTGTATGGACTGTGCTTTGCTGGTATAGCAGGAAAATGTTGCTATTTGGTGAGACTGTGAATTTAAACTGTAGAGCCTTTGAAAGACTAGGGTGGGTTTTATAGCTTCAAATATTAGGTGTGAGTACTTTCATGGGGAGGATGGAAAAGAGAAATAAATAATAGGTCTCAAATGCAAGTTGGGCTATTATTAATGTACGTCCTGGTTGACAGTCAGAAACTATGTTAATTAAAGCATAATGAAAGTTTAAATGAGATGCAGTAGAAATTGTTATTTTTCTCCAACGCTTCAGAAGTACTTCTAGAACACACGTACTTGGTTTTGTGGGAGGGGCTTGCTCAGCTCTATTAAGACTCAGTGGAAACTAAATTTGATTTGAAGTGAATTTTGTTTGTTATGTATGTAAATAGATGTCTGCTTAGGCCATGTGATCAGAGGAGCTGTTCTGTTCTCTCTGTTGCCTGTCTCCATTGCATGTGGGACTGCACTTTCACAGGATGAATTTTCTTTTGCATGCAGCACAGTATTGTTACTACTGATGAAAGGCACCTATAAAAATCCCAGTGGTATCATCCTTGCAAACCATGAGAGCTGCTGTGCTCACCCGTCTTACAGGTTTAGTGCTCTCCTCTCTCATCTCTGGGGTCACTGCCATGGCTCCATGGTGGAGGCTGTGGACAGTCAGTCTCTGCTCCTGTTGACTCTCCTGCTGAGCAAAATTAACTTGGCCTGTTCAGTTCACTTGTGTGTTACTGAAGTGTACATGCTTAAATTAGAATGTTTTAAAGTATCAGTGCTGTTCAGTTAAAAATCTGACTCAGGAACATACCAGATTTGCATCCCATTGCTACAAGCACAACTGAGCTTGTCCTGATGTGCTCACACTGTACATTTGGGGGTTTGGAAGCTCTGCGTGATTAGATTCAGAGATCATCAGCCAGAGAGCGTAAGTAATGTCAGCTGTCTCCAGAGGAGAGGGAACAATAGGGAAATAAACTAGGGATTGAGCATCAATCTTTCATGAGGATGAAAAGGAAATTTCTGTATCCTGGGAATGATGATTTATTTGTGTGGTTCTCAGATGAAGGGAGAAGATCTGGTTCATGCACAGATTTTCAACCGAGTTAAAAGAGTATGCAGCAGTATTTTAAATAGGAAACTGTGAAGAGCTTATGACAGAGTCGCCCCTTGTAGATCACAGGAGCAAAAGCAAGCCCTGGCTTGCTTTGTTGAATGTATTGAGTTTAGGGAACAGGACATGAGGAGGGGACAGGTTTTGCAGGGAAATGCTTGAATTTTTGTATTTTAAAGGGATGTATGAACTTTCCAAGTTTTGTAAATTAACAAGGCATCTGCTTTCAAAGGATGCTTGCATTCTAAGTAAGCAGCGCTTGTGTGAAAGTTGACATCTGTGGAAATGACCTAAATATACTGGCTGTAGTGCTTTTGAATTTATTGTATTTGCAAGTTAATGATTAAGGGCTTACCACTGGCCTGTGTATTTTCTTGTTTATCCTACAATTTTGAGGGTGCAGAGGAGCTGTTACAAGTTTGCCCAGCCAAGGCTGAAGAGGCTGGTTAAAAGGAAAGCTGGCCTGAGTAATCAGCCTAAAGGCTGATTCATTTGGAAGCAGCTCAGCAGAAGATGTGCTCACACATATATATTACAAGAAAAAGATTAAAACAGAGTCTGTGGTTGTCAGATTTGTATTTATAATGCTGGCCACTATTGGTTTCCAGTGCCTGCTTAACCAAGGATTTTGTAGTCTGATTTAGAAGGGAGCTGTGTCCGTAAATCTAGTGGTGTCTGTTTTGAGGATTATTCAGATATTACTTCAATAGGTCTGTGTTTGGTTATAAAGTGCCATTTGTTATTTTATCTTCTGATTATGGACACAGCTCACCTCATCTATTAGTCTCTTAAATGCTGTCATATCAGTCTTGCGTTGGACTTCCTATTTTAGGTAGTTCATTGCAAGTTATACTATCAAAATATGCATTGTTTTTAAACACTACTTTGTAAGATTCAAGTCAATGTTCTTATAATGACAATAATTACCAGTTTATTTGGCTTAGATTTATTTTCCCTTAAGAGGAAAATGCTCTCAGCTTTCTTAACTAATAGGAAATAAATATCATGTATGTGAGCCAAGATTTTTTTTCTGGAACAACACAGCCTACAAGTTCTGCAGTTTGGTTAAAGTGTTATCAGAAGAGGGAGCCCTCACACTTTCCAAAAGATTCTCTTGCTTGTCAGTTAATGTGTGGTAGTATAATTCCTGTTTGTACAGGGAAGTAAATTGGGAAGTTCGGGTTCTTTTCTGTTTCTTTTGACAATTTCGTAGAACTTGTACATAGAACATAGAACTTGTTCATAGAACGATATATGTAAAGGTCTTGGTGGCTGTTTACTTCAGACTGTTTTGCTGTTCTCTACAGAATTTCCACAATGTTGTAGTAATTTGTTTTGCCATCTGCCTGTTGATATTGGCATAAATGCTTAGGATTTCTTCAAGTTGTTTACTTTGTGGATGAAAGTTATTAGTGCTAATATTTTCATTTGTACATACAAAATTCTTGTTTCTTGGGATTCATCGTTACATCTGTTTTACCAGAACTTACCCAGAAGTCAGGAAAGACTAAGCGACAAGCAGAAAAGGAAATGTGAGGAAACCACTATGGATGGAACTGTATTGGAACCCACAGTGTGTTATAGATGAGCTTTATTTCTGGGAGTGATATGGGCTGGGTATTAATTACGTGCTTTTGCTCAACAGTGCTATGTGCTGTAGTAGTTTTTATTTTTCTTTCTTCTAGGTTTGCCATTCCACTTCCAGGCAAAACCAAGTGTTTTTTCTTTTTCCCAAGTGCGTGAAATAAAAAGTCTAGTTAGGTCATTCAGGGCTTATGCCTTAGACTAATCTGTGAGAACAGCAACTTTATCTAAAGGGAAAAGTAGGGCTCTATAATTTAAGAGAATCATGTGGTCTGCTGCTTTAGATTGGGCCTCCTTGTGCTGGACATGCTTTGTTTTTTTAATATTGCTTTTAAGTTTCTTAGAGCTTAAGCATAATTCTTGTCAATGAACTCTTCCTCAGATTGCTTGCATCTGTCCCTGCCCTTTCAGGAACAGAGGAGTGTTTAAATCTGAAAATGGCATAGACCAAGGATTGAGTTTAGGTAAATTTGTGTGGCAAAGGCAGTGATTGTCTCTGAGCTTCTGCAAGTGGTCTGAAAAATGGATCCCAATGCATCTCGCAGGTACAATACAGTGAATCCATAACTGTATTTTGTTTGTCTGGAGTCTTTGATCCTCTTGGTGGAAAGTTTAGGAAATGGAGAAGATACAGAAAGAGGAGTCAGGAGTGATGCAAAGGTATGTAACAGTTTCCATATGAGGAATGTCTAAATAAGTTATGATCATTTCACCTTTTCATCTTAGTTGAGGGACATGAGTAATGGATATAACAGTGCTGGCTACAAGAAATATAAGAGAGGGTGAAGAGGAAATGACTGTCCATTCTTCTAGTACAGCACTTAAGGGACACCAGATGAGTGTTCTTAGCAGGTAGAAGTTTCAATACCAGACAAAAGTAATTATTGAGATACTGAATAGAGGGCTGTGGAACCCCTTGTCAGGGGAGCTAGAGGATGCTATGGCCTTGCATCAGGTTTTGAAGGAATTTGAAGAGATTGCTGTTAGAAAGATCTCATTGACACCCACAGAGATATTTTGGTGGACTCTGGGAATTTCTGATACGGATTACTGCAAATGAGGAAGTGCTGCTGATTACTTGTGCTTCTTGCTGTTAGACTTTTCTAGGAACCCTTTGCTGATGTGCTTTCATTGCACTGTTGTTCTGTTGTACATGGAACTATTGTCCATTTTTACATTCTTATGGCTTGGCTGGATTGAAGCTGAGAGTTGAGACAAGTGGCCTTGTAATGCAGGATCTGTTGTTGCATAGTGTGCAGTATGGGATGTTGCTGACAGAAAGGTATGGCATCTATACAATAGACTTTTTAAAGAGGCAAAAATACTAAAGGTCATTAACATTTTAAATGCTTGAATCACTTAAGGCACTTAGGCCTTTCAAAATCTGCTTTTCCAGGCTCTCTTCAAACCCTTGGTGCCTACTTGACTCAAGTAGGAATACTTAAAGGGAATATGCTATCACTATCTTTACAAAGACACTCTCCACTGTGTAATATTCAGTTTCCAGCTGTTAAATTTGCTTCTAGTATAGAGAAAACAGTGTCTGTGTCTCCAATGCCTGTGTATGGACGCCTTGTGGTCTTTTTGTCTTTTGGGAAAGCTGTTTAAAGACAGTCAATCTATTTAATGGCCAGTAATTGCATATTTGCTGTTGATTCCCATGTTAAGTCAGCATTCAGGAAATCCTTTTATATTATGAAAGATCCTGTGTAACTTTTACCTTTGGATTTTTCTATGAGATTGAAAGAAAAATTATAATGATGCCTAAAAAGACCAGTCTCTTCCCTTCTTTATACTTAATTACAGAGAAGAACCTTCAGCATGAGGGAAGAATTTACCAGACTACTTTCTCTGTGCTCCTCTTTCTCCTTGTCCAGTCAAGCGTGAGTTCACTGGTTTTAGCCTCAAAACTGACTGTGAGCAGTTGGGGGGTTTTTGTGGCACAAATCTCTGCTTATTCTGATAAAAAAGCCTTGTAGCAAGAAAATGAAGCCGCTTGTCCAACTGAAGAAATATATTGCTGTTTTTCTACACCCTTAAAAAATAGTTGTCTTAGAATTACAACTGTAATTAGTTTTCATACAGGATTAGAAAAGGAGTTTCATTTCTCACTTCTTTCTACTAAAATTTACATGATGGGTGCTACTGCATGCTGGATCCTTTCAGAAGTCCAGAACAGCTGGTATGTGAGATTTTGTTACCATCTACTTTTACATGCAAATCTCTATTTGTGAGTTTTTAGAACTTCACTTAATGCCTTTTTAAAATTTCCCATAGATGTAATTTTAAAACACATAAACTAAGTAATAAGATAAATATATAAAGAAATTTATCTATAAATACAACTTTTTCTATTTTCCACAAATACCACTCATCCATATTATATATGTTTTGGTCTTGCAAAAATCTGGTTTCCTTTTCTTGCAAAATTGAAGTTAACTCTTGTACTAGAAATTGGTTTTTGTTTCCACAAATCCTTGCCATTTTAATTTTGGCCTAGCATTATTTATTTGGATATGTGCAGACACAGTTTGTAAAATCCCAGCTTTCCTACTGCAGGTGTTGTGTGCAGATTCCAGAATATAAGAGAATATTCTGAAAGTGAGGAATGATGGAGCTTGTTACAATGTCTTGTTAGTCAGTGCTTTGCACTTAAGAATAATTAAAGTAAGTAGAAGAACGCTAATGTATTTCACTGGAACATCTAGTACACGTATGTTGCTGATTGTGGTGCAAACCTGTAAAACCTGGGATAATATCTGCAGAATGTGCTTAGTGCATTTTTTGGCCAAAATGTAGTTTTTCATTTAAATGTATGCTACTACCTAGCATACTAGCATATTTGGCCTCTACTTGTTACTTTCAGAAAATGTCAGATACAAGTAACTGAGTTAAGATGGAGCATACTAAATGATAGAGAACTGAGCAAAACAATCAGACATGCAAGTATTTGGCAGTGTGTCTGCTTCTTCTCTAGGAAGAATTGGTTGCATTTTGAGATAACTGCATAAAATTAAGAACTGTCTTGTCAATGAAATACTCTATTTCAATTGCAGAATTACAGACAGCCACAGAACCACACAGCCTTTATGGGTATATAGTCTTACCTTTAATAACCTCAAAATTAACTTGAGAAAATTTTCAAATTACCTGGGTAAATTTGGAGATTATGGTTCCAATTTTTTTTACTGTTTTTTCAAACTTTCATCTAAAAAATGACTATAAATGCAGCATCTGAAGATGATACAAATGCAGTATAGTTTAACTGGATTATGCTTGAGTTCTAGATTTTCATTCATTTGAAAAAGACCAAACATGGAACACTGCTACAGTTAAGTATGTGCATATCTTTGGGAATCTTTATGTTCTAATGAGGCTTCACCCCACTCCTGTCTCCTTGTAGGTCTTATGAACCACGACAGTCTTTCCTGTTTGTTTTGTTGTTTGAATGACCTGCTTGAAAAAGTGATTGCTGTAATCAGTGAAACTGGAATAGAAGGAATCTTGAAGTACCAAATTGTTCTGGTGACTGAGTTTTTGATAAATCATTTTTATAATTGTCTGGACAGTACTAACAGAAGAGAGCATTGTATGGAGATGTCAGCACTACAAATATAGGCTTTTAAGCAAGAAACAGAATGTCCCAAGGCTGAAAATAGCCTGTCCATTGCTCCTTGTTGGATTTTACTTTAGTCCAGATGTTTTCAAGCAATTTTCATTACATCAGATTACCTTTTTAAAATCTAAACTGAAAAGTCTTTTGAGTGTGCCATGAAGGGTTTTCTTTTCGCAGCAGCAGAAAGGAATTTATTCCCGTATTGAACAAAAGGTGAGCTTTTCTGTGGTGGGGGGAATATGCATCTTGTACACATTCAAAAACATTAGAAACTAAGCACTGTAGAGAAAGAGCATTGAATTACAGGCTTATTCTTAGTTTTCTGCGCTTTCCTGGCAGAACAGTTGAGTATTTTTTAAGTGGTGTTTTGTAAGCACTGTCGCAATGACTGTTGAGATGGAATTATCAGGGAAGGGATGGCTGCATGTAGCAGGTGCAGAGATATGGTTACACTGTGTCCCAAGTGCTTGTAGATACTCAATGCTTTAATCAAGGTCCATGTAAAGACGTTATGACCATCTCTTTCGTAGTTTTTCCCTGTATTGAGAACATTCTTGTTTGAAAAACAAAAGAAAAAAAACGTAGTAAATATAAAATTCTGGGTTTAAAGGCTGCCTTCCAATATTTGCTTTGTTTTGTTTTGGGGTCAGAGGACTGTTGAAGAGATTTCTTTACTTCCATTGGATTATTTATAAGTCATCATTTATCTGTGCTCACCTGTGTATCTCAAATGACTAAGACAAGCTTCTTTTTCTTGTGGGGAGGGCTTTCCTTAGCTGCTTAGTGCTTTTGGACTTTTTTTTTTAATTTTATTTGTCATGTATTGAGCAGTTAGAATACAAAAGCCCCACAAAACAAGCCCTGATGGTCAAAGCTTTCAAGAGAAATGCTCAATGAAAAGGTGTACATGTAGGTAGGAAAGTGATAAAGAGGCATTGCCCTTTTTTTAGGATGACTATGAAGTATAAATGAAGTGGGTTGTAACTATATTCCTGGGTTTCTTCTCCTTCCTTTTCATCTGAAAAACTGAATTTGCTTATATGGCTTCCTTGGAGAGTTTGTTACTGCTGCCATTTAAAGATCAGGTTTACAAAGGTGGGCAAGGTGTGTACCTCCAAGGGGGTCTGAGGGTCTTATTTGCCCAGTAAATAGTAATTACTGAATATTTTTCTTTATTGGTCATTTTTAGCCTATGTAATACTGACAGTCAAGCAAAAAATGGTCTATAGATTGGTTAAAATCTGCAATGGTATATTTTTATGGTATAGTTTTATCTTTACTTGGTCCTTTTTTTTTCCCCTTCTGCCCGTGCTTGACTTGTTTGGTTTGGTTTGGTTTGGTTTTTTGGCATGTTAAAGAAAATACAATTTTCATAAGGGTAACAGCTGTGTTGTCTCGTGAGGCTTTTTGTGCCATGGTTTCAAAAGTGATTGCAGAATGTATTTAGTATCTGATGGCTTTCAAATGCTTCTACACTGTGTTAAAAAAAAACATTTTATAAATCATTGCAGTAGTAAATATTTTTCCCCTATTACTGTATTCAGAGAGACAAAAGTTTTGAATAAGCCTGGAAACAGATGACTTTCACTCATAACTTGTATCAGGCAGATGGAAGGTACTTTATCTTTCCCTCATGTTACAGCTCTTCTGTAGAGACAAGGTTATTGTCCTCTCCACTGCTCTACTTCCCTAGAACTTGAAAGTACTTAGAAAGTTGTATTTGACTTTTCATCCCAGGATTCTGCCACTGCTTGGGAAATGGCTGTGATGCTTCTACCCATGACAGAAAAACTCTGCAGGAGCATAGGGGTAGAACCTATTGGTGGCCTGAAGGGTGGTGAAAATGAACTGAGGTTAGATTTCCAGTTCCTTGGAAGTATAAACTGGGCTTCTGAAACTATTAAGAGGAGATTGAAAAATAAACACACGTTCTTCTCTTAGATTTTATTTAGAATGTTTAAAAGCTTTGACAACAAAGCAGTGATTGTTAAGGATGATACACCTGAGAGGTTATTCCAGGGTTGGATTGGCAGAAGACATGAATGTGCCTTTGGGAGGAAAAAATTAAACAAAACCAAATTAACCTCTGCCTTGTAAGCTGTCTTCTTTTTTACTTTTGAAGTGTCAGTTTGTGGTTTTGATAAATGTCAGAAGCATTCTTGTTCTCAAATAAGATTTCTCTGCATAATCCAGTGTTATGGTTTCTTTCTTCTTTCCTCCAAAGATTACTTTGTCCTTCCTTTTGTTTCTAATCAGACAAGTGCTCAATAAATGGGATGGATTTGACAGCTAAGTGTGTTTCCTGCTGAATTAGTTTTGTAAGCGAGCTGGAAGAGGCAGATGAGAATATTCTTTCCTGCAGTTTTGGACGTCCAGTGTCATGATTAAATGGGAGCTAGCATGCACACACACCACACCCCCCACCCCACATTTCTTCTATATTTCAGTCTTGTTAATATGTGCAGTGTTTGACATTATGATGAGTCTGTTATACATTGGCATATGAGTTACTGGGCTGCAGCCTGGTGTCTCTGTCTGGGTATGAGTACATTGATAGATGGCGCACAATGGCTTTTAGTAGAATTGATCTCCTCCCTGTTCAGAAAGAAAGGCTTTGTAGAGAGTACTAGGCAGTGAAGCTTGTTTTGGGGGTGTAATTTAAATAGAATAGTTTTTAAAGTTCTTCAAATAAGAACTTGCAAGGGCCTTTTTGTTGTTTGTTTGTTTGTTTGTTTAGTTGTTTTCCCCAGCTGTTCCAAATATCAGATTGAGAAAGTTTGCTCTTAGGATTCTGTAATGTTTAAATGCACCTATGACAAGGATTAAAGGGAGTACAGATTGCCAGTGTGAGATTGGTTACTTTCAGGTAAAAGACTTCTATGTCATAACCAGTGACTTCATTGTTCTATTGGCACTGCAGAGTTCTAGTCATGGATTTGGACTTCACCATGTTTAAGTGTTAAACAGGATGCAGAAAGCATTGGCCTTCTGGATGAGACAGGAGAACAAGGAAATAAGTACAGGCTGCTCTGGAAGGAAGAGAAAATGAAAACAATGCAATAAAGGAGCAGCCACGTGTTGTCATTGTTTGAGCACACTCAGGTGTTTAAGTGTCCCAAAATCATGGAACTTGAAGTTCATAGAATCTAACATTAATGCAGCCCTACCAAGTCCACCACTAAACCATGTCCCTAAGTACCACATACACACATTTTTAAAATACCTTCAAGGATGGTGTTTTTCAGCTTTGAAGTATTTAATGTGCCTCAAAATACCCTATAAAAATATAAAGAGATAATTTATTTGGGAAAAATTAAAGAAGGAAAAAGAAAAAAACTATTCTTTGAATTAGGAGAATGAGCCTACTGTAAATAGAGTACCTACCAGTTATTTGGCTTGTCCAATTATTTAGTTCAGCATTATCACCTATAACCATATGATATCTTACATTAAAATAGTTTGGAAACTTGTTACTGGAAAGTTCAGTGTAGTAACTGTGGATGGTTCAGAGCACCGATGGATGAGGCATTATGGCAGCCATGAAAGAAAAAGTCAGGTCAAAATCCATTAGAATTAGGAAATAAGAGACACGCAGTCTGAAGGAAGCACTCTTGTCTTCCTCTTCATCCTTAAGAACGTGATTCAAATGGTCCTTGTCCTGCCACAAAAGTTAATATGGGGATATAAAACCAAACAAATTGAAAGCATTAAGCCATTGCTGTCTTAGCATGCTGGCTGCCTGTTGGCATGATGGCTGTGCCTTCCCAGGTGATAGATGGAGCTGTCCACATTTGTGTACCCTACGTGCAGTTTGTTTGCTTTGATGAGCTGTCAGATTTAGATTTAAACTCTCTACCATCACTATCACCCCATGCTACCTCAGATCCTTCTTATTAGGCCTGTCAGGTGTACTCGTCCACAGCGTTTTCGAGCACTGGTTTATAGTGACAAGAGGCCATTACTTACAGCCGTGTTTAGTCAGGCCTCTTGGCTGCAGAATAAATGTTCATTTTGCTAAATTGCAATGCAGGTTTGGCCAAGAGCTCATACCTCTGCTACAGCTCACTGAGCCATTTGCATCTTAGGAATTGGATCCCTAAGTCCTGTTCATTTAATCAGTCACTCCAGTGAAAATAGTGACGGAATTGCCAAATTATTTCTTTGGTAAAAAGCAAGTCATGCTTTGCAACTCCGACTCCATATACTTTTCCCTGAGGGTATAATCTCTGCATGTGTTTAATTCCTGCATATTTTGCATGATTGGAGCACTGAATAAAGTCAACACTGTATTTATGTTTTTGTTTCAAATACTGAAGGAAGCTGTGAAGGATGATAGTGCATAATGAGGAAAGGAGAAACTGATCAATTGTTTAAAACCAAAATTGCTATGGTACTTAAATGAATTTTCCTTTATGAAAACTTGTTGACAACCATTTCATATTTTAGAATTCCTTAAGTTATAAAACAAACATTAGTTCCTTTAAAAATGGAAACTCAGTCCTTTCTCTTAATGTTTGCGGAGTTGTAGCCTTGAAAAAGTTGTACACAATTAAAAGCACACTAGTGAATTCATACAGACATTCCTGTACTAGCAGATTTACTTCCAAGTGAGGTGCTTGTTTTAACAACTTCATTCTGACTAGAACATTCCTGCTTTTTCAGTGAGAAAAGTTGCAACTGAGATCTGCCTTTGTAGCCCATTGACAAGGGTCATGACTAATTCTCACCACCCACTCTGCACACATCTAATAATGCATGACTTTTTGGTAGGCTGCTTAGACTTATTACTGCATGGGCAGACTATCCCCACCTCCAGGTTATTTTTCTGTAGAATCAGCAAGAAGGAAGATCTCAGAAAAGTTGTCACATGAACATGGGAAGTGATGAAATGTGTGTGGGGAGGTGTGTGTGTGTGTTTGAGTGGATAGAATGAACACATCCCTCTTTCAGAGGCATTGCATATGTAGAATGTGTAATGTCACTCTAAATATGCTGGATTTTACATCAGTACAAGTCACTGCTTCCTGAAGAGAGTTGCCTTCTAAATAAATCTTCCCTCAGTTCTGTGACCAGGTGTTCTCTCTGCTGATGCTAGGTTCTCCAGGTTGGCATTTGCATCGTAGGATGTCTGCCAGATGTAGCTGTGTTGTCAGCACTCCACGACCTGGTATTCTTTTACTTTCCATGATTGAGTGTTCCTTTTTTGCTGCTTTCAAAGCCAGAAAAGACTGTCACAGGGAACACCAGGCTCTGTGTTGCACTCAGCATAGCTGAGAATATGCAGTGACAGTGGTGGGTCTACAAAGCTGCACCTGTGATGGTGTGCTGAGTTAGTGGTCAAAAGAGGCTGTGAGGGTCAAGCAGTCAGGGACTTGCAGGTGTTCTTTTTCACAGAAACCTCAAAGGAATGTCACCTGTACAGGAAGAGTGTATGGGCGGACAGGGTGAGCTTTAGTTACATGGATGTGGCCATTTGATAGAGAACAATGCTGAGTTAGGGGTTTCTTGACAAGATCTGTGAACTCACAATGGTCATACATTTGAAGTTGTGGGATCCTCATGGCACCCAAAACTCTTCTAAAAATTCACTTCATTCACATGTAAGAATAATCAGAAGTCAACAAGAACATTCTTGGGCAGTAATGCTTCTAAATGTTGACATTTTTCATTAGTGGACATCTAGTAAAACTCATGCATAGAAATTTTCTATAGAAATACTATAGAAAAGGAAGCATACTCTGGTACATCATTAGGAAGATAAGAAGAAGGAAAAGTAGGATTTCAGAGTAGAATAAGTGACCTTTATAGTTAAGTATTCTGCATCAGAGCTGAGCTGTGCAATTGCTGGCCTGCCTCTGTTTTGGGAAGAAATTGTCTCACACTATTATTATGTTGTTTTCAAAGAAGCATAAAGAAAAGGTTGAAGTCTTGACAGCTGTGACAAAGTCCGGTGCCATAATGTGTCACCAGATAAGTGATACTGTATAGTCTGTGGCAGTCAGCAAAGCACAGCAGCCACTATTTATATGTCAACTTTAAAAGAGAGGAAATGTTACCCGAAGGGAAGAGAATATCAGAATTTGACAGCCTGGTAGACATCTGAGGTTAAATGTCAGATTTTGAATGGCTGTAACTTACGTGTTCATTTTATGGGTTGAAATCTGAAATTCCAGACTTTAAATGCTCATTTGCTTACTTTATGGCACTTAAAAACATTGTGCCTTAGAACAGAGCAAAGTTTCCTGCTAGAGCAGATAATTTTAAAGGTTAGGTCACAGTTTTCAGGGTTTGACTTATGCTGTGTAAATATGTAGGTGCATATACAGCCAGCAACAGGAGAGTTGCATCTTGCTCATTTCCCATCTTAAAAAATAAATTTACTTTCAGAAGTAATTTGTTTATTACATGGATGCTTCCTCATAGCAAATGATTTTCATGTTTCCTGGGCTTGCTGTTCTTTGTAAGTTCTTGTTTCATTTTAAAACTTTATATTAAACCCTCATTTTTATGCCTCCACAAACAGCATATATAATGCACAGAAAGTAACTGTGTAGGTTTTGGTGGTGTTATATTTTCCCCCTTTTCCCAAACAGAAGTTGTTTGTACTTTGAGCATTTGTCTGTGTTTTGGTTTTTAACTTCCTGAGTACTGTTATCCCTTTTTATTACTTGGAGCAGGAGACAACAGGGCCAAGATATTTCCATAGTTATTTTAATGATCTCGGAAGAGCAGAAGTTGTTAGCCTTCAAACAATATTTTCAGTGTTTATGAAGATCAGTGTCTCTTGAGTCAGAGGCACCGTATTTTCCTCTTCTCAAGAGAATTACCAGTGTCTTTTTTGTATTCTGAAATCTGTGTGAAACTTTCCATTGAAATGTGAATTACAAAGCCCTGATAATATGACTTAAAACATCTCTTCCTGTGATTTCACAATTAGTCTCTAAGTGTTGTAGAGACTAAAGTTGATAATACCTTCATGCTGTTTCGTCCATTCTGTCTGCAGCTGGTTTTGTGCAAAACTGGTAGCAAATCAATTTTTGAAGTTTTACTTGAAAAATAATATTGTGTAGTTTTAAAGCCACCATTTCAGAATTTTGAGGATTTTAATTTTAGTCTAGAAACCAGTAGAAGGTAGTGGTCTCAAATACAGATTCCCTGGATGCAGGGGAAGGAGGGAGGCAGAAACTGAGCTGTGACCTTTGTCTTCTGTTTCCCAGCTACAGTGCAAGTTGTGTGTTCTCTTCTCTCTGCTTTTTGCCTTGAATGCAGCATGCAAACCTAACAGCCACTCATATCTGATGCCTGTATCCACAGATAATGGGAAGAACTTCCACAGCATTGGAATGTCCCTTCAGCCTGTTCATTCAGCAGACTAAGAGTTTTGAGGATTTTTGTGCTGCTTCACGTATTGCAACTATGCCACTTTATGTTGCATTTCTTTTTATAACCTCCTATCCTAGCTTTTCTTAGAAGAGCATTGCCCACCATAAAGAAATATTTGCATCTTTGAAAAATAGGTGTGTGATATGTGAAGAGGCATGTGGGTGGGTTCATCTAAACCGTGGATGTGGGATGTTGGGCTCAGAACTGGCAGTTGCAACTGGAAGGGAGATCCTGGATTTGCTCTGAATATATTGGCTTGATAGGCTTTGGCAGCCAAACACGTCAACAGTGGGCCAGACAGTGTCAGGGGGGTACTGAGAACAGGACAGTAAAGGTTTGATGGCACTTGTTCTTGAGTATAAAAGCTTTGAGAAGCCTTGTGAAACATCAGTGTGTTCACTGGTGTTCAGTGTTGTCAATTCTGGACTCCCCTTCTTAGAAAGTGTGTTAGAAGAGAGGGTGAGGCAGCTGAAGTAGTTGTAGTATCAGGTGTCCTACAGGAGGAGACTGAAGAGATTGCAACTTCAGCGTGTGGGACCTGGCAGGCTGAACCTGTTATGTTACAGTGGCTGTAATTCTTGGGGGAACATGGTAGGGATGGATGGCAGAAAATGCCCAGGATTGCATCCTCTTGCATAGGATTTCCTGTTGCTGCTGCAGAGGCCCACTGATCTGAGGCAGGAGTGCATTTTATCTGTCCTTAATAGGAGGATGTCACGGGTACTTCTCTTGGACTACGACCTGTATATGAAATTTGAGTAAATCATTCCAGTACTTCTGTGGTTAGGTAGTGATTTTTCAGATGAAAATTCAGTTCATTGCCTTGAAAAGAGTCAAATGATAACTTATTCAAGCTCCCTTTAAAGGGCATTTGGTGACATGTTTTCTCAACTGCAACTTTTGAGACTTGTTTCTGTATCTCAGTCAGTGGATTATTGCAAGGTAAATTCAGAGAGGCACTATTGTGAAAATGTTACAAATTTGGCATGACTCTAAGAGGACGTGGTTTTTTTACTCATTTATTTTGCATGGGTCCTGTTTTCACAAACTTTTTTTAAACATTATTTCTGAGATAAAAAGGGTTTTTTTCCTTCTTTCTTTTTTACAGGTTCTTGAAGATGCAGAGGCTCAACATCTGTTCCAGTCCATTCTTCCTGATATGGTCAAGCTGGCACTCTGTCTCCCTAGTATCTGCACCCAGGTAAGCAAACACAGCTAGCAAATGCTCTGTGGCAGAGCACTTCTCTGCAAACTACAGCTGATGGCAAGGGTCAAAACATCAGGGTCATGTTATGTCTTAATAAAAGCTATAATTTCTGTGTTGAAGGCAGATGGGACCTAGGGAGCAGAATGGACAATACACATCTGGAATTATGTAACAGAATGTAATAAAAAAGTAAATCTCACTGTCATAATTTTAGCCTGAACTTCTATAACATTTTCCTTTCTATATGCTGAAGTTGCTTCTTGAATTTTTTTAAAGAAATGACCACGCAACAAATCAGGTTGTAAAATCACACTTGGAAACTGGAACAATTGAATAATCCCATTCAATTTTTTATTTCAATCTGATCTAATTTTTTATTTTAGATTTTTTTTAGTCTTAGAAGTGGTATTTTCACAAAGCTTTCATTTACTCAGGAACATACTTTATTCTGTTTAGAGCATGTAGTACTTGCACATATACAAACCTTAACTAATTCTATATTAATGCTATGGGAATTAGTTCTGTAAGGAATAAAGCTGATAAAAATGAGTAGGGCTGGTCAAGTGAGGATGTATGGTAAGTAACATATTAGTAGGGTGACAACAATTTGTGAACTCCTTTGTTGCTATTTTCTAAATTGATTCTGTTGGGAATAAGCAGGGAAAATCTTCCCCTACTTTTATGCTGCAAAGATCCTGAAGTAGAGACATAATTTCAAGCTATGAATATTTCTTACCTTTTTTTTTTGCTGGTAATTGGATGAGGGAACTTGTTTGAAAATGCTACAAAGTTTCTGAACACAAGTCAAGCACAAGACTTGTAGAGATCACGTACTGGGCAATGTAAATTGTGAAGATGTCTGTCAGACTCATTTTTTTTGGTTAGACATAAAGATAAATTTGTTCCAATATAACACTATCCAAAGTATTCTATTTTTATAGGTTTGTAGAACTTATTAGAGTGAACTTCTCGGTCTTTTTTCCCCCTCTAGCTGTGTGACTTCAGACATCATAATATAGCTTGTTAATTAAATAGCCAGAAGACAGAATGAGTTTCAGTGAATGTGAATGTAGTAGTTACAAGAATGAAGGAAAACTTGTTTGTTTTCTGGAGTATACAGGGCTGTGTATTCAACAGTCTAAATCAACAGCAGTTTCTGTATTCACAACTATAAGGATGAAAATGTAGCTATACTGGAGCTAGGCTAATGATGATGGCTGAGAATTTTGGAAGCAGGTGAAGACTGTTCTTTCTCCTGTCAAGTGGATTTATCATAGTGGTTACTGGACTCAGCAGTCAGAATGATGTACCCCTACCATGCTCCGTATTATCACATAATTAAAAAAATATAATACCATGAATGTTGTGAGCCAAAGCTCAAAATCAGAAGGCTAATGCCTGATAAAATGAAAGGTGTGTAATGCTTCAAGTTGGGGGGTTCTTTCTTCCCTATGCCCCATTATTTCTTTTTATATTAAGGAAACCCTGACCAGAGTAAAATAAAACTTCAAACTGAAGACCAGAGTGAAGCTGAGCTTTTTGATCATTCTGATTATAAAAGAATGAATAATTACACACTTTCTACAAATACCATCAGTGTTATTTCTTCAAGTGGGATGGGGAAAAAAATTCAAAGCAAGTCACAGAGTTATGATCCGTGGCATGACTTCCTTGATTCTTTGTAAAGTTCAAAGCATGGTTATTGTGGCTGAAAGCATTCCCTAAGGGTTCTTAACTATACAGCTATTGAAAGTGGATTTTTATTTCAGTTTTTAACATTGCCTGGGATTTGCAACATCCCATCTATTTTTTTCCCTCTGCATTCCTGATGGTTTTGTTTGTTAAGTTGCGTTTTCCTGATCTTTTTATTATTGATTAGAAATCTGCAGTTTGCCAGGCAAGCCCTTTCTGAATTGTCTTGCATAAACTGTTCTTGACTTTAACCGTGCTGCTGATTAAAGGCTTTACCAATGGCCTAAATTACTCTTGCTCTAATGTAACAAACATAATTTTGTGCTTCTGTTTTTTCTTTCAAAAAGGGTTAAGCTAATTATTCTTCTCTCTCTTTCCCTCCTTTCTCCCCTGCCCCTTCCTCCCCCTCATTTCTTGTTGGTAGCCAATACCTCTGCTGAAACAAAAGATGAATCACTCCATCACAATGTCACAGGAGCAGATCGCCAGTTTTCTGGCCAATGCTTTCTTCTGTACTTTTCCACGTCGCAATGCGAAGATGAAATCTGAGTATTCCAGTTATCCAGACATTAACTTCAACAGGTATGGCACTCAGCAGTAAATGAACCTGATAACCCTGCCATGAAAATATTGTTGTCCTTTAGGGGAGAAACTCATTTGTTTCATGTTTCTGTCACTAAATTCACTAGTTTGCTTTTTGTCTTTTTTTCCTATTACCTCTAAGGGGAAAGAAAACTGTGCATCTGTGTAAGAAAGGATCCCTTGGACAGGAGGATATGATTAATATTCAAGATTTTCTTGTGTGCATGAGCATGCACAGACACACTCTTGCTGTGGCATAATTAGATTGATACAATTCCCTGCCTCCTCATAAGCCAATCATCTGCAAATGGTATATTTTAGTTGTGCTTCAAGTGTTCTATGTGTATTTAAGTTAAAGGTTGGTGTTTCCCCAGCCACGTTTTTCTTGTCTCCTGTGTCATCAGTGGTGATCTGCACATTGAGTCAGATCAATAGGACTTCATTCTTCAGCGTCCCTACTGTTATTTTAAGGCAGTGGTAGAGCTGCATGTTAAAATTAACCTTTTCTTTTTGCTGCAAGTTAGCCGAAGAAAGCCACAATAAGAATTTACCCAAAGACACTCTGATGTCTAAGCAAACATTTATTATTTTTTTCTTAGTGCTAACTTACTAACAGATTTGATTAGAAATTTTTCTTCACATCTTTTTTATAATTGAAATATGCTTATTTCAATTTTAAATGAGAGAAATAGATGGAGACATTTTCTGCTGCAGAATATTACAGTTCACATGGACTTGTAGATTAGAAATACGAATTCATAGTTTTGTGGCACTTCTGTACAAGTAGAGATCAACCTTATTAGGCTGAAGCTTGAACAGATTATGGATCTAGAGTTTTTCTTATCCTCACTGTTAACAGATGTAGTGTATGTGTTCTGACAGCTGAGATGAAATATAAAACCAGTGTTGCCTGTGATCCAGCACGCTTGGGTGTGTGTATTATGAGAGCTGTATTAGACTAGGACTTCCCAGAATAAATTGTCAGGCATGCCAATGTTCTAATGATGGGTTTGGAGGCTGCTGCCTCTAAGGGCTATCACAGGTTTGCCCATATTTTGTATTTCAGAAGAGAGACCAGGGCCACTGTCTTGGTGGTTATCCCAAAGGTGCAGTGGATTATGGAAGAGAAGTGTGGATAGACATTATTATGCCACACAATTCAATGTATTTTTCTACCAGCAGTTCCTAAGAACAAATAAATGAAATGTACCATTGGTGCATTAAAAAATACTGATGCTCAGAGCATTGAAAGAAGAGAGTGAAAGGTCTGCAAGGACTTCTCTTTGACTGCACACTTCAGCTGTATTTTGTGGTATTTTTAAAGGACTTAAGGCTACTGGGTTTTGTTGTAGTTTAAACATTTTATAAAACAAGCTGTTAAATTTTGCAAGTTGGATAATTTCTTACCAACTACAGAATAAAATGCTGTTGAATAACTGGAGTAAATTCATATGCTCCTCCATGAACATTGCAGCGCAATATAAGGTGATAGTATTACAGTGCACTGCTTGTGGTTGATTCAGGGCATAATATTGCAAACTACTTCTAAAAAAAAACCTTGGCAAATTATTAGGCAAATATTTCCCTGCTGTGGACTCAAAGAATGACCAGTATAAAGTATCAAGCATTCAGAATTTCCTCCTCTGTTCCAGTCAGTCTAACATTGTTTTCTGACTTGGCTGCCTGGTGCTGAGGTCCCACAGTGTTACGTGGAAGGGGAATAGAGCAGACAACCTGCAGCCCTTCCTTTTGCATTATGAATGAGGCAATGCTCAGCTTCAAGTCACATAGGCTAGAAAGCCATTTTTATTTGTGCAAGAACAACAATATTGTTGCCAAACTGGAGAAATGAAGGGAAGGTAGTGTCCTCTGGTTATTGAGGATTAAAAGTGGCTCTCCCTCAGTATTTGCCAATTTATGCATTATTAGATAAGTACAGTTTCCTTTTCCATTCTGCTTTTTTACTTAACCATTTGTTGCACCAAATCCACACTCCTAGACCCCCTGTATTTTGAATTTGATAATAAGCAGATTAGTGAAGTAGAATACAAAGAATGGCAGGCAGTGGCTAAAATTTGAGAGAATTTGTCAGTGAGAGTGGGACTGGTAGGATAAAAGCAAAATGAAGAGTTGTGAAGAGAGTACTACAAGACTGTACAGTTTTCTGCTACTGTATGTAACCTGACTTAGTTAAAATCAAAAATGGAGGGGAGAAGGAGGACAGATAGTATCTTATATCTTTTTTCTTCCTGTCAACCCTGTGTTTCCCTGCCCTGCAAAGTTACTTCTTTAGTAGCAAGGACAGAGTAAACTGTCATGTTTTCAGCTATTGTTTCAGTCTTGTAAAGATGACAGGATTTCGTTCACTGTTTTCAGCTTTTTAAAAAAAAAGCTTTTTGGGAAGCTGGATGTACTCGAAAGGCAGTAGGCAATGACTGAAGTTAAAATATTTGTGACTTTTTTTCCTGCTTATAAAAATGTTTTGATGTAAAGGCTTTGGAGACTGCTGCTCTGCTCTGTCTGCTTAGGGAAGGGCATAACAGATTGTTCGCACATCAACCTTTTGTCCCTATAGTATTATGGTCTGTAGCTTTTTCCAGACTTAGTTCTTGCCTCAGCATAATTCATTTGCTACATGACTGTGAATGAATGACTTTGTTCTTAAGGTATCAAAAATAATCTGCTGTTGTTCCCTAACAAAGCCAAATTACTGAGTGCATGGATGCATTGCAGGGGTTTTTCTTTAGCAAAGGTGGTGTTCCTTGATTTCTTTATCCATGTCCTGTCTACATTCATGCAAAAGGCTCCCACTCCTCCCCTCAAATCTCTGAGACTGAAAAACTGAAATTTGCGATTTCTAAGTTAGAAACACAACTGTGTGAGTTTTCTTGTGTTTTTGATTTTAAATGGCAGTCTTTTATCAGGTCACTTTATGTGGACTTAAACATTGGTACATTTTTATGCACTATAAAATAGTTAGTTTTTACATTTAAATGCTGATATGTTCCTTCTTTCCTCCCAGTCTTCTCCCTGCTTTAGATTTTTATGTGCTATTAACTACCATATTGTAAGTTCCACACCTACTCCCCCCAAGGTACAAATCTGTTTGAGAAAACAAGACAGTCACTGCAAGATAGTTTAAAATTTAAGACTCATATAGACGTAAATGCAGCTGATTGGGAGGAAGGCTGTTGTATGTGCTAGTATTAACATACATCATCAATGCTTTACCTCTCCTCTCCTGCTGTTAGTCTTGCCAAATGAGAGGAGAATCAATGTGGCCATTCCTCTTTTGACACTGAAGCATTTGGTTTAATGGTGTGTTGTGACACTGACTGTCCATTTTGATTCCTTATCTTGCTACAGACTCAAAGTCACCTGTGTATAATTAAATGCTCAGCAGTTTAATTGAATTCTTCCCCTTTTTGCTTGGCAGGGATGAGCCTATTATGAGCCTTAAGTTGGAAATAATATAATTCATTTCAAATATAGTTGATAAAAAGGAATTCATAGTTTAAGAGCTTTAATATTTATGAATTCAAGTGGGTAGAATGACATCCATTCAGTGGCCAAACATTAGATCATACTAAATAGCATAAAATATTGCTTCTGTTCAAAATACCAAGCTAAATTTAGAGTGTTCAATTTTTCTTTTTAAAAACACTACTATAATATAAGTGATGACAATAGATTGGGCAGCTTTATTTGGAAATAATCCATCACAAAAGAAAGAAATAATTGAATTGGCTATTTTATTTATCTTATTGATGTATTTTTCTTTGAAGTTGCATTCTGGTTGAATGTAGAGCCTGAATTGCATTAACTCTCTACACTTATGATGTTGGTTGCAGTGTTTAAAATAGGTGATTGTGGTGATGGTTGTAATTACACTACAGACACTATAGCATTAGGTAATTTAGAGAACTGTCTAGTTTGGTTATATGTGAAAGCAAAATGTGAGGAAAAATGTCTGCAGTATTGAATCAGTGTTCTGGAAAGGACACAGGTTTGTCAAGGACCTGTTCTGCTTCTGCTGTGTCTTTGACCTGCTACAGATCTGTTTTGCCTGTTGTGTCAAGTTAGAAGAACTCTTCCATTTCTCATGTTCAAAAACTCTGTAGTTAAACTGGAGATGTGATAGCTCCCATTAAAGCCCCTGGGGTTGAATTCAGAACTGAAGGCAGTAAGTCTAACAACAGGAGCCTGGTAGATCTTCTGGCTCGTGTATTAGTGCATGCTCTGGTCTGAAACCACCAGTATTCCACCAGGACTGAATTTCATCTTTATCAAACAAACCTTTAAAGTAATTTCAAGTGATTGGAAATGAGGAGAAAAACACACTAGTTAAGATATGTTTCTTTTATGGAATATATAATATATGAAAGGAAATGGGAACTTGTATGGTACATTTATGCAGTAGAATTGAAATCTAATTTACCAGTAATGCAGTTATCTCTCCATAAACAACATCAATTTCACAACTAATGAATATTCTCTGGGGAATAAGTTATCTAATGACTTTGAGAGAACTTGGTTTCGACTGAGATGTATTACTCCTCTGATAAGTGGTTCCAGATTTTCTGAGTTAAAGGACATTGATCCTACAAAACTCATTCTGTTAAGCCTGCTTTGGGCATGTGAAGTGATTAGCCTTGGATGGATTACTTTGAGTATAATTTTCGGTAAAAAAAATTTAAGTTAACATTTGTGTTTGGTAAATGTGGAAACACTCTTTAAATAGACAATTTCAAAAGGACACTGTTATTATGAATCTGGCATAATTACTTTGCTGTAGTGTTTAAAACAGAACTGAATCTGAATATTTTTTAGCTCAGTAAATATAGTAATGTAGTCCAGAACTTAGTTGTACCATGCTGTTGGTTGTCCTGTGTTTTAGATCCCCAGGGTAAAACGTTTTACCCCGCTATTCTCGGTGTTGAGTACTTGCAGTTAGCATCTTATCATTTCATCAAGCTCAGATATCAACCTGATGGATTTTAAGACTCATAAATCATCAAAACTTTTTGTTAAAACAGATTTATAATGCTCCAAGTTACTTGCCACAATAAACAGAACTACAATATGAAAAACACAGAGAAGAGAGATGTGAGTATACAGAAGTTTGAGATGAAAGATAGTTTTTTGCATTTAGATTTCCCAACAAAATTACATTGCTCAATTTTTTTGTTTTCACACATCTTAAAGGTCTTTATTTAATCTAGAGATGAAATTCCAGTTCAACATAAGGTTGTTGAAAAGTGCAGTGTTGTTAAATAACTTCTCAGATGACGACAGCTTGTACTTATGGCACATCACAGTAAATAAGAAATTGCCCATGAGGTTGAAATACTGAATGTTTTGTTTTTCTCCTGTGTGATATGAAGGAAATTAGAAAACTCTAAAATGACGTCCTTTGTAAGCTGAGGGATGGAAGGAAGGCAGGCAGTTTTAATAGAGAAAGATAGAATTCATGTTGAGTGGGAGAAGCACCCACCAGGACCAGAAAAGTAGAACTGAGGTTGCTGTACCTGACTTGTGTGAGGTTGAACTCTTTTTTTCTATCAGGAAATGCAAGATGTGGACAGTGGCATTTCCTTTTGTTTTGTCAGAGGGATGGTCCATTTGCCTGCCTTTTATCTCTCTGGAAGGTATTTCTCATTTGGATTATTCTGCTTTTGATTTCCATTAAGTCTAAATTTCATAAAGTTGTAATATACTGAATAGTTTTCCTTCTAATTCTCACTTAGAGTATTTTCAGTGGCTGCAGGACTTTCTAGTAAGGGTTTATATTTTATATTGAATATAAGAATGTCTCATTTTAAATTTGCCAAGGTTTCCTCATCTTGCGTTATCTAATTGATGTTTAAGTATTTCTATTTAAAGCTGTCTAGGGAAGTGGTCTCCAAACTTTTTTATCACACATACCTATCAGTACAACATTTTTGAGCATGGACCCGCAATGTA
Source organism: Illadopsis cleaveri (assembly GCA_013399915.1). Classification (NCBI taxonomy): domain Eukaryota; kingdom Metazoa; phylum Chordata; class Aves; order Passeriformes; family Timaliidae; genus Illadopsis; species Illadopsis cleaveri. Next base: position 322,397 of record VXBB01006879.1, read on the forward strand.
TTTGTATTTATTTACTTTGGAATTGCATACATGTGCTACTTTACTAATATATTGCATTATAAAATATGCAAAAAGTTTAGAAAGGATGAGATAAAAATTAAATAACCAATACTTCAAAATGTTTTTTGTTTAATGAATGGGAAAAAATATATACTTCCTGCAGCCTAGTGGATTGTCTTGTACACCCCCAGGGTGCTTTGGAAACCAGAGTGGGTCTGGGGTATTACTGTTCACAAAATACAGTGTAGTTTGTTTCCCTTGGGAAGGGAAGCATAAATTATAGCAATGAAACACTTGTTGCCAGCTCCATTCTTCATGAAAAGTCCTTGACTGGTCCTATCACCTATCTTTTTCACTGAAGTGAAGCTTTAGAGATTTAAAACTCCATTTTAAAAGGCAGATACAGGTTTCTGTATGGGGGGAACCCCACCCAATAAATAATCAACAAAACAGCATTCTCAGAAAACACTTAAGGTACTGGGTCTTAAAATAGGTTCCAACTTCAGTGTAAAGACATGATTATTCTATTTGAAAAGAAACATTCAAAGGAAGCCCAACCTGGGTATGGAAATGTCACTATGAAATTACTGAACTGGGAGATTAAATCATGTGATCGTAAGGGCTCCTGCTGGAGCCAGTTCTTAGAGTAACATCAGGGGAGCAATTTAACTCCTTGGAAATTAAATTTTACAGGTAAATACTGTATTTTAATTTTACCTTAATCAGAAACAAGGTATTTGGGAACTGTTTACTTAAGCTGGTTCAAATTCTCCCCAGTAAACTCCATGCAAGCCAAAGTCACTTTTGCGAAGCTCTTAATCTTCTTAAATAATTATTCTCTTGTGTCATTTTCAAAGCACCCTTTGAAGTTCCTTGCAAGTTTGAAGTCCACTTGCCTCAGCACTGGAAGGAGTTGGGAGTAGATTCTTTGCAGCTTTTGACTCCAGCTTTAGAAGGGGAAAATGTTGGTTGCAAATATGACAATTTTGAGTTGACAGTCAAGACTGCAAAAAACAGAATATTGATTGCACTTTTAAAATGCTTCTTTTTCCACCCCAGAAGTTTTAGAAAATGCTCATGCAAAAATATGTGCATGTTTTTGTAATAATTGTTGAAATGGTAAGAACTGTTGCCTTGTAGTTTTACTGCATATTTACTGACAGTTGTTTTACATTTTCCCAATATTAGTCCTTACTATCTTAGTATTTTATTTCTCATATATTGGATTTCTCTTCAGAACAATTAAATGTCTGAGTAATTGCTAGGAAAGATTTTTCATTTAGCCACAATGACTTTAACAATCTGCAAAGTCATAAACACAAAGTTCACTCATCTACTTTCTTATGTTTTAAAATCTCTGGCCTCAAATGTATCTTTGTGGAGGTCTTCTGTTTGATTAACATTGCTACTCCCCTGGCTTGGCTGGAGAGCCAGAGATGAATTTGGTGATCAGTCCTGGAGGCTTTCTCAGCTCCTGTAGCTGATAAATTGAAGTAACTGCATGGCAGTGGGAACATCCTGTACAAAGCTGACGTATGCAGTTGCCAGTAAGATTTCAATTACTTCACCTGAAAGTGGACTTGCAGTGCTTTGCATTTGATTTACAGTGCACTTCATTTGGATGAGTTCTTTAATTGAAATTAATGGGTTTTGGCCCTAGGCTGTTCTGTCAGGAAATTATGTGGTTTCCACTTAGATTTTTGGGTGGATTTTTAGTACGATCTGTGTCTCAGCCCTTGAAGAAAAATGTTATTTAATATCTTAGTGATAGCTTCATGTAGCTTTATTCTTTAAAATATTTGCTTCAAAAATAAAATTTTCATAATTTTGTCTAATTGATTATTTCAGAAATAAGATTCAAGGTTAAAAGGTTTGTAACTTTGCCATGTGATGTCCTCATTTAAGTTAATGGGGTAGGACCAGGCCATTTTTGAATTATGTAATTATCACTTGCTTTTCCTGTTGCATTCACAAATATGACTGGTTTTAGCTTGATCTGACTTACTTCAGGCATAGTTCTGCACCTTTCCTGCCCACCCTGTTGTTTATACTGAATTGCATATTGCCTTTGTGATGTGAAGAACTCTCTCCTGAGAGTTTGCAATGCAAGCAAGATATCATTTTGATGTGAAGAGGCAAAAAAATTAGCAAAGGCATGATCAGGCTGACAGATAAATTAACCAGTTTAAAGGCTTCATACGAAATGAGTTCCAGATAAGAGGAACTTATCTGAATTCCAGATAAGAGGCTGGGGTAATTTAGGCAACACTTGGACACACATGCACACATTAACTGCTTTTATAAACCCTTTCTTACCTGTGTGTGCTCAAGGCCTTGATAGAACTTGCATATAGGCCCATTTTAAAATAGACTGTAAAATTCTGGAGTTTACCTCCCTAAAGTCCTGATTCACTGTTCAAAGAATAACATGCTAATAAAATTAACCTCTGTGACTTAATAAAGGTTTCTGATGCAACTGATCTCTTCAGTATACATCTGTAAGCATTTTTAAATGCTGAAAAAAATCTAGTTCACTTCCTTGCTGAATCTAGTTTAATTCACCTCTCAGCATTCTGATTTTAAAGGCAGATTGTCATTCCACTACAGAGAAACAAAGGAATAATGTTGTGTCATTGCTTTATTTAGACTGTTTATTGGGGGGGAGTCTTATATCCTCAGGGCTTTCAGTGGATCAGACATCTTTTAGTAAACTTCCTATTCAAAGGGTATTATTTCTGAAGTCGCTGCTGTTCTTCCTTCCAGATAAATTCCATTATGTGTTGCCAATAACAATGCCTTGTCACTCTGATGGAAGTGAAATTAAGTAATGGGTGTTCAAGTTGCTGGAAGATAGATGATGCAGTAAAAGTATTTCAGCTAACCTTAAAAGAATACATTCACTTAATGGCTAAAAATAGGATCCTTCCTTTTAATGCTTAGTTTTTTAAAAATGACTGTTAGGATGGCTGTAACAGCCCAGTGGATGGAGCCATTTCTGTTGGGGGAAGGTTCTTTTCTTTAGAAATGCTGCCTGTGCTGTGCAGCTCTTGAAAGCAACAAGGTTGCATTAATTCTTCTGAGCAACTCACTGAGCTGAAAGGAGGGTGACATTTGGATCTTGGAGTACTCAAAATACTTGTTTTCACCCCTTGGTCACTTAATGGCCTGTTAAATATTTCAATTGGTTGCAAATAAAACCAGTAGCTTTTCAAAATTTTCATATTGAAATGACATTTCTTGGTATTAGAAAAGTGGTGTGAGTGAGAGAAGCATTCACTTGGTGTCTTCCTCAGCAATATAGCAAGTCAATAAACTCATTAGTTCTAAAATCTTGAATTACAGAGGGATGGTCTTCTAGAGGGTTCTTTTTACAGTACAGTACTTAAGTGCAAGGCTAATGAAATGTGTGCATAATAATTACAAAAAAATCAAATTGCAATTAGTAAGTAGCACTAATTGCTCTGCACTACATCCCTGAAATCTAATTGTTTGCTTTTATTTCCTGTTTTTCAGATTGTTTGAAGGGAGGTCACCAAGAAAGCCTGAGAAACTTAAGACCCTTTTCTGCTATTTTAGAAGAGTCACAGAAAAAAGTATATCCTTTATTCTTTTTTGAGCTGCTAAGCAGATAGATGAAAAATTTAATCCCATTAAATTTAAAAATGGCTACACAGCCATGATGGAAGTATTTAACAAAAGACAGCTTGCAGAGTACACTGATATTCATACTAATGACACTTCTTACCGTGTGTATGATCATGCAAGGAAATTATTTGCCCAGAGCTCATTCTGTTTTATTTGTTCTGGTAAATATATAAAAATATATATGTNTGCTAATAATATGTGCAACCACTTGCCTCCCCACATCAAAGTAGAGGGAATTTGGCACCATTACAGCCATTAAAATAAGAGGCTTAAATATTTTGAGTCAAGCTTCCCTTTTCCTGCAGAATGCACATTTAGTCTTTTGACTATAATGTTTGTACTTCTGAGGGATTTTCCCCTGCTTGTGTTGGTATTTCTGGTTTTGCCTTTCTATGGTTCCAAAGCAAAGCTGTTTTTAAGTTTGCCCAGTTCAAATAAAACAAATGATAGCAAACATGAGATATCTCCTGCTCTTGGATAATTAAGTGCATAGTCAGATCTTCTGTTATTACCACAGATTTAAACATTTGCATAAGCTTTCAGAAACAGATTTATTTTTGTGATAACTACCATAGGTTATATATTGCATTTTTGAGGAGAAAGAGTTTTTGCTGTAGTAGCATGCATCAGATCTGCAGCAATACCCTTACAAAAGTCTTTTTTTAAAGAACTTTTTCTTTACATGGCAGCATTTTACTATTAACTTCATACTTTCTCAGAAGGGTTTGTTTTAAAAGAAAGACAGATTTAAACTATTAAATATAAAAGCCTCTTACTTGGTTCAGACCGTCTTCATCATTTTAATTCACCACAAAATAAATGCAGCTATATCCCATTTCAGCTGTCAGACTTTAAGCAACAACAATAGAACTGAATCTCTGAGGTAAAATGTAACTTGTGATCTGTGTATGGGACTGAGAAGAGATACAGTGTAAAGCTTTTTTTAATGCTTGAGTAATAATGTTTTTGTGCAAACCAAACCCTAAATTTAGGCAGATGTCCCTGAGCCCCTGAGCATGTGAAATCTGATGAGACTGTGAAATCTTTATGAAATGTGAAATCTTTATGAAATGTGAAATCTTTATGAGACTACCATACTAGATTTCCTAACATTATACTTTAAATAATATTTAATGAGATTCTTGAATGCTCTTTTCTTGAATTAAAAATTCCTATTTTACCTTTAAAATACCCCTTTTCTTATTCTCTTTTTAGTCCCAGGAATTAGTAAGGCTGAAGCACCTTAGTTGTTTAAATTACTGTAATAATTTGTAACTCTTTTTATTGTAAATAATAATTGAGTTCTCTGTAAAAGAACACAGTGGAAACTGAAGACTTTGTGCTCAAAAGGTGGATGCTTGATTTGTAGAATACCACAATTGATACCAGAATTCCCTTGTGAAAGAGCACTCAATTACTGTGCTTGAAAGCTATGCACTTTTTTTTAGAGAAAGTAACCCCTTTTTTAACCTAAATTTTAAAGCAAAGTGTAGGACCACTTAAGACTTTTTTAGAAGGATGCATTTGTGCTTTTCATACTGTTCTTAATGTTTTCACAAATCACAGTAGACTTACTGTAGCAGAGAAATAAGTCTTAATTGAAGTTTTTATTAAGATGATATCACCTAATAAAAGGTTGATATTTCCTTTCTGTTGCAAAACTGAACTTTTTTTAGTGAATAAGGAGAAAAGATGATACTGCATCCTTCCTGTGATGAGCAGCAGCTCCTCTTTTTTCCCTCAAGGACAGGAATCTTTTCTCAGTTGAATTTCACTTGCATCCTGGCAGGGTGTAGTGGTTTGAAAGC
>VXBB01006880.1:49185-61472 GCA_013399915.1 Illadopsis cleaveri
AGAGGGAGAGGGAGAAGAGCAATTCATTTGTGTTCCACCAGTAACATCAGAAAGGATCTGGCCAGGAAAACCTGCTCTATCCTGCTTCGGCCACAACTCACTGTGAGATAGTCACTTTTAATCCTCACCTGTCTTTAATCCCCACCTACCACAAGCAGGATTCATGAATTCAAGCTANCAAAAATACAGTACACTACTGTGGATTTCTTATAGCAGTTAGTCCTAACAAGCAGTGTGAACTATTCCCATGGAGAGATCAAACTGTCTGCTAGGATTTGCTATTAAGGATTTGAAATTATCAGAAAGGGGTACAGTGGGAATATTTGGATATGCTTGTTTACTATTCTTTGCATTGCTTCTTACTGTCTTGTTACATCAGGCCAGACATGAGATTACTCTAACAGAATTTGGCAGTATATGGCTAACATACTGCAAAAAAAGGAGAGTAGTAAATAAAGCCCATAATATTTCCTGCCCATCTCCCTCTCAGTCTTTCATGTGTAAATCTAAAACTCAAAGCTTGCCATGTAAAACCACCCAACCCACATAAAAATCAAAATTTCAGGTACCATGATTCTTTCAACTGTCACTACAAAAATTAAAAAGGTATTTATTCTACATAAAAACTCAGAGAAATCTTAATAGGGACTCTTTGTCATGTAACAACTGTTGGACATATAAGGTTGGTTCAAAAACATTTGTGAGTATGTGCTATGCCACACTGTTAAACTAACAAAGTCATATTTTTCCTTCTCCATGAACTCTTTCCTCATTTGGTGTACAAAATGGATTGTTCTCATTTAGCAATCAGTTACTTGATATGCTATTATTTCTTCATCATTAATTGGATTGCCCTGGGCCTTAGATATCACATATTATTCCGGTGCTGTTCGGGTTACAAAGCTATTAATTTCCTCATGTGACTTTCTATGCCATTTATTATTAGATCATCCACTAGAATTTCTGTTCAATTCAGTTGCAACTGAATTGTCCTGAGACTATCAACAGGCTGGAACCCAGAAGAATTGAGATGTGGACGAAACTNATTCACATTATTTTGTAACTCCTTGCCACAAAAATACAGCCTTAATTTTTCACAGTTGACTCCATTAATGGCCAAAAAATTATGCACTGTGAGACAATATGTTTTTAACAATCTTGAGTTGTTTTATCTTTACTTTTTTCTTACCCTGTGGGATAGAATAAAAGATGTTAATTACTACTTATGGTCATAAATATTCATATTTATTTACCAAAAAAAAGGATAAAAGTAGCATAGCGAATAATGGTAGCTTTTCCTACAAAATTCACATCAAATGGATACAGAGACAGATGAGATTCAAAAATGTCTTAAATGAGTTCTGCACCTACTAGGATTTCCCTTGGTCTCTGTTTTTAGTTCCTTCAGGTCATTGGTATCATGTATAGCTAGATAACTGCATCCTGCCTAGCTCTAACAGTTGATATGAGGCTGGGTAGGAAACCTTGAAAAGCTCAAAGGATATACAGGTTTCATAAAAAGAAGGATTTTAACAATACTGAAAATGGTCTTAATATTATTTAAGAAACTATTTTGCTATCTCAGATATAAAGAGGCTCTAGTAAGGGACATCAATGTAAAGGTTTCCTTTGTTTAGCCTATAAATGTCATCTTATTTCTGTCAACAATTATTTTAATTGAAGCTGAAATTAGTTACATCTATTTTTATACTATCATGAGGCAGCATGATACAAATTAGTTTATAACATGAAATCAATATTTGATTAAAACTGTATTATTACAAGTGTGGCAATACTTTTGCTAGAGTTATTATGCCTTGCTCATAGTTTCTTTCTCCACTATTAGCCATCTATCCAATTCAAATAAAGCACTGCACTGCAATTCCAATATTAGGATCTGAACTACCTATTTCAAAATAAAAGTTCTTAATCTGAGGGAAATGCAGGTTTCTTTCATTGTCTGGAGACAATAGAAGAAGATAGATTTATCTATAACTTAGTCTTCAGATTTTTAGTGTGTTATTCAGTCCATAGGAAAGAGAGCTTTCCCACTTGTTCACTAATTAATTCTGCATTGTGCTGTTTCCTGGCGTAGCTGTTGCCTTGCCCCTGTTTGTAGCCATGTTTCCTAGACTCTGTCTGCAATCATGCACTGTTGCAGACTGGTTTTAAACACCACAATTTGCTTATTTAACCCAAACAGTCTGGCAGATCTAACTGGCAATCCTATTTATTTCTCTGAAGACCTGATGCTTTATGAAATAAAGGAAGAAACCTTAGCGAGATATGTAGGTTTTGTCTTGCAGACTAAGAGATGAAAAAGATTAGTAGGCTGAGACTTTAGAAATTGCCAGGATATAGGAAAAAAGGACTTTGCAGTGGAATTCCACTAGAATTTTACTGAAAAGGAGTATTATTTAAATTCCTTTGTTTGGTTTTATTCTATAGATCCTTTCCAGAAAAAAAAACACCTTCATTTAAAGACTCAAGAGTTTGAAGAATGAAGAGTTGTCGCTATTATGCTATCTTTTAAGAAGAAAATTGTAATTATCTTAATCTGTTTCAATATATAGTAGTTGGAGACTGACTTGAAAGATGAACTTGTGTTGAAAAATGAGGAGAGTGATTTCATCCCAGCTGCTGGTTCAATAGCAAGACATGCACTTTTATTTACCTTGATTGACAGCTGCTGTGAAGCTTATCAGATAAAAGCACAGTTGAGTTCCCTCCTCTACTAGGATTTCAATGGGATCTGGCTGTGGTGTCTCCACTGCACTGCACTCCATCCTCAATTTACTCCCTCCTTAGCCTGTATTTTGTGTGGGAAGTCAGCCATGCTGACCCACCCCATTCTCTCCAGGGAGTAACAACCTCTTTTCCCCTGTTCCATATATCAAGGCAGGGGACGGGGTTGTAAGGCATCCTGACCAGAATCTCTGCCTGTTAAAAGGTAATTTTACCCCCAGTGTTTTTCCCACGATGATATATCACAAAAAGAGGCATTCAAAGGTTCCAAGATACTGGTCCCATATTTTGTTGAGTGGAAACAGTAAACAAGAACCTCACTGTACAATCCTTGAAGATAAAGGGTTAATGCATAGTCTCAAACACCAATAACTGGATGGTTGTGGAGACAGGCAAGGATTGTTGGTAATAACTGACAAGAATTGTTAGCAATAACCAAAGTTTTTTGGTAATAAACAAGAATTCTTAGTAATAACACAACGTGGAAAAGAACAAGGTGTGGTTAGAGAAGGGGGCCATGCAGAAGCAGGGCAGCAATTTTCCAGGGCAAACTTCTTTATTCTAGTTCCTAGACATAAGCGCAACATAGTCCAAGGGAAGCTCAGGAATGGGGCCAAGAAGTGGGCATGGACTGTTTTAATCTTATTCCATTATCCAAAACGCTCTGCTGTGTGCTTACGCAGTAGATCAGGAACTAACATACATGTTTTCACACCAAGCATGTTATTTACTTTTTTATTCGTCTGGTTTTGCAGACCCTCTGACTTTTGTCCTTTCCCTTAACCAGAAGTATTTTCAATCATGGGTGCTCTCTTCCTGTAAGAGTAGGGTGTCACATGCACTGCAAGCATCCTGTTATGCTTTGTTTTTTCAGGTTACTCTTGTCCGTGAAATATTTGAGAGTGTCTCATGCAAGACATTGCTCAAAGATCATAGTTGAGGATCATCAGGATTTTCTATTTTATTGGCCATCCTTAATGGTCAAAATGGAATACAATCCCTACAGATATTACAGGAGACAGAAATAGCTTTTCCACCACATAAGCCTGTTTCTCAGGGAGCTAGTACTTCTGATCATAATTAGTTCAATACTACTCTCATAAGGATTCTCTTTGTTAACTGTAATGCATCTTGAGGGCTGCCACAGGAAATCACTAAAACAGAACATTGGTCCTATTCTAGAAAGAGTACTGTAACACAAGAGGATATACTTAAAAGTCTTGGCAGAGAATTTGCTTTAAGGAATTTCTCACAACATTTAGAATTAGCTTACATTTTTAACAGACATGATGCCCAACACTAGCCATGCATGATGCCTCAAATGACTAAACAAAGAGAATTAATAAAGAGGGCAAAAAACATTCTAGAAACAGGCAAATTTGCACCCTATGTCAGAAGAAACAGCAAAAGTAAATTAAAATAATAAAACTATTGGAAAGGTAAAGCAATTTCTCACATTAAATGTGTAGCAGCCAGCTAGAACTACTCTATTTGTGCAAATTAGACCAAATTCAAAGAATTGAAAATGTGTTTGGCAATCCCAGTAGAACATTCATTTGTCTGCAGCATAAACCCACAATTTTGTACAATTTAGTATGTCTAGCAAGCATCCTGGCTCAGGAGCAGCCTAGAAATAAACTAGACAGTTGATATTACAGAACAAGATTGAAGTGCAATAGCAGAGCTGTGTGGGAGTTGTGTATAAAGCATCTACTTGCATTTAGACTTGCTCAAACCAATGCCATTTACCTTTTGCTAAATTGGTCACAAAATTCCTGTATAACAGTTGGAGAAAGGGAGGTAAAAGAACGAAATCAAAAGTGCCTTCTATATGAACTTCCAAATTCAGAACAGTATGCAATCAGCAAAAATTAATGGGCTAATTTTTTGTCTGGTCTCGGCCAAAAATTCGTGATATACATAACCATAAAGATGCCCAAGGAAAAGGAATTTTAAAAACAAATGGGAACCTTATCACACATCAGCAAACTTAGAACTTTGCAAAGATTTCTTCTATTGTTATTAGCTCCTCCTCCTTTTCCTTAGAAAGGGTGGTGACAGTTACCTTATCAAGTATCTGAGGTCTGAGTGTGCTGAGAGGTGTGCTGCCTCATGCTGTCACTCCAGAATGCAGCAGATCGTCCCCAGTCCTGGTGGTGACTGGCACCTACGTGTAAGTAACCAAATGTCACCTTGGAGTAGAATTGTCTTTAGTGACACTGTTGCTTTTCTGTAAATTTTTACCCACCTTGTTTGGCAGTTCAAGTAGAAAAATTAGTGTTGTCAGACTCTGTGTGTGTGCATGTGTGCATTAAGTGGAATCAAGTAGGTTAAGTGGAATTAAAAGGGGATTTCATATTTTTATTCATGTACTTCTAGAACACTGCAGGATTTACGGGGTTTTTTTAAATTCTTTTATATGAAACAGAGGTAAGACTGTTCCTTTATTCCTATTCCGTATGGATTGAGGAACAAAATGCTTAATAAGCAAAGCATTTCAAGTAGGAAATCAGCAATCCCTGAAATTTTTGCAAACATTATATTAAAAGATGAATCAATGAAAAAATCCCACATTATAAGACCTAGAGAAAAATAAAAACTGAATGGGCATACTGTTTATAAATGTCCCATTAAATCATTTCCAGTTTTTAGTTCCACAGGCATGGCTCAATATATTATAACCTTATATTCTCCACTGGGTTGCATTTCCTGCCTAAGAGTTAGTTGTTACGAGAGATGTAGGTACATTTGGCCCATGAGGCAACTCTCAACCACTCATCATTTTCCATGTGGAAACAGGCATATGTTGCTGTGTTCAATATAAACCACACACATACATGCTTTACAGGCAAATAATAATAAAACAAAGTGCTTCTATAAAATTTATAAAATCATCTTTGTGTGATTAAACAGTATAAAACTTTCAGGCCTGTATAAAGAATGTACCTTATTACAATGTTGTCTCTTCTGATGAAATAACAGAATGTGATTATTTAATTAAATAACACCATTTAATACTTTAAATTAGCCTTCTGATGCTAATTTCAGACTTGGAAAAGTGTCCTATGGCTTGCTTGCTATCTTTGACTTTTTTTCTTGGCTACTTAATAATCTCCAAAGATATTACTGAATTATACAATATGTGATGCTTCAATGAAAATAACACTGATTGTTTTATTAAATTGTTACAGAAGATTCAGTTAAAATGTATAACAAATTTCATTTTCCAGGTAAGTTGATCCTGACTGGACTCCAAGTTCCCACCAAAAGTGCTTTATCCCTCCTCTCCTCAGCAGGACAACAGAGAGAAAGTTTAACAAAAGGTTTTTGCATTTAGATAAGAACAGGCAGAGGCTGAGAACAGGTAGAGGTTGCTCAACAATTACTTGAGCTAAAGAGTGTGAAAAAATCTGGGAAAATTACTTTTGTGTCAATCACATTACAGTAGGATAATGAGAAATAAAACACCAAACCTTAAAAATCCCTTCTTCCTGAGCTTGACTTCACTGGAAATTTCTCTACCTTACACTCCCACACCCTTCCAGTGGTGCAAGGAGATGGAATGGGTGTTGTGGTCACTTCATCACGTTTCTGCTGCTCCTTCTCCTTCATGGGTAGGGCTTCCCACACTCCTCCTGTGCTCCACAGTGGAGTCCCTCTCATGATAGGGACTCCATGTACTTCTTCAATGTGAGTTCTTCTCATGGGCCACAGTACTTCATCAACTGCTTCAGTCCTGGGCCCTTCCACAGGGCACAGTCCCTCAAGAGCAGACTTCTCCAGTGTGGGTCCCTCACTATGCTGGTCTTCAGACTGCCTCACCATGGTCTGGGTGCGGGAGGGAAACCTCTGCTCCAAAACCTGAAGCACCTCCTCCCATTCCATCTTCTCTGGTTTCTGCAGGACTGTTGCTCTTTTAGTCCTGTTCTCTGGATACTGTTCCCCAGCAGGATCTTTTTTTTCCTCTTCTTAACTATATGGTCCCACAGGTGCTGCCACCATTGCTGATGACTTCAGCTATGACTGGTGTCAGGTCAGTCGTGGAGTTATCTGGCACTGTCTCTGTTAGACATAGCAGAAGCTTCTGGCGTCTTCTCAACAGAAGCCATCCAACTTGTCATGTATGCAGAACCAATACAGCAGTTCAACAATTAATAGAGTCAGATTGTATAATCAATTCCAGGTGAAAACAGCACACTAGAAGTAAAACTGAAGTTGCTCTGAAGAGGCAGCTTTTTCACTAACAAATTCAGTGAACACTGATAGACTGTTATTTTTTTAAAAAATCAATATTGTTATTGGAGAAGAGAGAAAGACAAAATAGTTATCCATTTGAACAAGTCAATAAAAGTAGAAATGTTTAAAAAATTCCTCAAGAGGAATAATTACATTGAGAGGATTTCATTAGTGGGGAGATTATCTTGAAGTAAATTTCAACATCAGAAGTCAATATCTACCCTAGGTGTTTTGTCATTATTTTGCCTGTTTTCCACTAGAGATGTATTTCTGTGGTAAAGACAGGATCAAGTAAATAACTAAAATCTGCCACAGTATTTTGAATAGGAAAACTGATTCTAATTGCCCTTTTTTGGTGTTGGTGGTGTTTGCTTTGACAGTAAACAGAAGGGATAGATTGTCATGGCAACAAAAAGCTTTAGTTCTGTCCTGTACTCAGCTATGCAATATGTTGTTCAATATCACCTATTAAATCTCGAGCAAATGCTTATAGCTATTCAGACAGATTCAAAGCCTGAGAAGACTCAGTCCTACAATTAAACAGAGTTAAGACAACTGGTCTCCTATTTGATTTTCGTTCTGACATAACCCGGTTGGGTTAACTTTCATATTTAATACTTGGCTTTATTTTAAGTGGTTTGTCATATTAGGAAGGATTGGAATATTTCATCACATTTCATTTGCATCTTATAAAAATATAAAAATAATTGGGATAGACAAAAACAATAAAAGAAATTATGGCTGAAGGAAAGCAAGTTTGTTTTGGTTTTTTTTTCTAGTCAGAAAAATGGATATTGTCATGGTTTACAAGTGCTAGATATATCTATATGGTATCTTTTATTCAGTTCTGGTTTTTTGGTCTCAGATTCTTTGGCTTACTTGTATCGCAGCATATATTCATCATAAAGGCAGAAAGATTATATGTTAAGAAAAAAACAGTGAGATACTCTTAGATTTTAATATTGCACTGCCTTATGATTAGAGGTACAGTTAATAACCATGCATGTTTATAGCACTACTATAGTACAGCACTACTATATTACTATTTCTAAGCCACTTGAAGAAATCTCTCATCCAAAGATTTAGAAGCTGCCATACGTTCCTGAAACAATGGAAAGTAGTTTCTTTACCCAGTAATGAAATGCAAAAACAAGATTAGAGTTTTTAAGAACTAGAAACTGGTACATCCAATAAAAAATAATTAAGTGAGTCTAAGTGGCTTCATATACTGGGATGAGGTTTTTTTACATGCATGAGCCAGACTAACAGTAACAGTATAGGTACTTTTGTAGATATTGACCAAAATAGCAACTATTTTTGACACAACTAAACTTACAAATAAATGCATCCCTTCCTGCACCAAGGAAATAGTGTCAATATAGGTATTGAACATCATTTTACTAATCTATTTAAATTCAGTCTTTCTGTTAATCTGTGGGAGTTTTTGTGCTTTTCAAGACCCACAGTTTGAGATTCAAAGTACTCCAAAAAGTCCTAGGAATAATATGAGGTTTTGTGGACTCGAGCCTGCCAGTAAGAGGATGTTTACTCCCCCTGCACCCATTCATTAGGTTATTTTACTAAAAGCATTTAAGCTTACGAAAATAATTGCTAAATGTTCAGTTATTTTCATGCAAAGTCTATTTTGTTCCAATTCAGGTGTACATGTCTCAGTTCTTGTTTTTAAAGACATTTATATGACTGAATTGAAACTTAAGTAGTTTGGGATAAATGCTCAATAATCATTATCCTGCCCTTATTTTTCTATAGGTGGAATACTCAGTCTCTTCGAATGATGCACCTCAACTCAGCACTGAAGCTTATAACTAGCAAATACACTCCAGCAAATGTCCTCTGAAGATTTTCACACTCTTCTCATTTTTTATTTTTTTTTTCTTAGCAGCTCACTAGTGTCAAGATTACTTTCTCCTTTAAAATCAATTTTTTGCCCACAGTGACAACTTATTTGTATGGAGCTGACAGGCGAAAAGATAAGTAATCAGACTATCTTTGCAGATACAATTCTAGAGGAAAGAAACCACAATTTTTTTTTTAACAATTGCTGCTGCAAAACCTAGAAACCATTTGACCTATATGTGGTCCTGTTTTATACCAAATCTCTACAGACAACTTCTTAAAATGATTCAGTTGATATAGTGTGTCTTATAACCTACCATATTTACCTGTGTGAATTCAGAGATGACTCCTAAATAGATAAGGAATTATCTCATAGAAGAAGATGAGTTGTTTTTCTCCCTAGGAAACAGAGCTTTCTGTACCAAATTTTAATTTACCGAGGAAGTATTTGGAGAATTATCACACCAATACATCTATACATCTTATCTGATTGATAGAAAGACAGTCAATTAGAAAAGGATAATTCATGGCATCCTTCACTGATTCTTGGTCTAAATTATACCTTGGAGTATTTACCTTCCCTCTTTTTCTGCTAGCTCTAAAGGCAGAGAGAAGAGGGCAAAAGTGTTGTGTACATTGACTACATTTATTACCTGCAGGATGGTAGGACACCAGCTTAAAACTCTTCCTTTTCTCTCCTCATTCGTAATTGCTGTTGTGGCCATAAGATCATCTAGTTGCACATACCCTTGACCAGCTTGTTTTGTATCACTCAAATACAGTTGCATGAAATCTGGTAGCTTTTTTTTTAGCTAATACCTTTCAGAATGCAGGTGATGTTTTTTAGAGAGGTGAAGGATCCACTACTGCTTATTTCAGGGTTTAATCGTTTCACTGTTCAAAATCTATTTCTTGGTTTTGTTCCAGCTTCTGCCTCTGGGTTTTTTTATGTCTTTCTCTGCCTGGAAAATTGCAAAGTACTTAAGCAATTGGCATTCTCTCTCTCTAAAAATACTTATAAACTGCAATCAAGTCACTTCTCGGGTTTTTCTCTCAAATGTAAAGTGTGAACTCTTTATGTATCTCTGCGATAAACATTACTTCTGCCTCTTGGAAGTGACTCTTCTGTGACTCTTTTTTGCACTTTGCCCAATTCCATATGTTGAATTTTAAATGCGAGTCTATGAACTGTACATATTTATTTTGACAATGCCTGATTTGTATGCAACAGAATCACTGTTCACTTATCTTTTTTAACTTACTCTGTACAAGCAGATAATAAGGTCATAAATCAGGGTCAAAGGGAGATTTAAAATCAGTTATTCAATTTCTGTGATCCCTTAGAATGTATTATTTCTTTACTATACCAACATAAGCATTTATGTATGCTAAATTTCATAGAATGTCTTGTTTTCAATATTTTCATGGAGGGAAGTACACCCCAAAACAGACAATCACCAGTTTTCTCCTATAGATCCCCATTTATAAGACCAGTACCTTAAAAACCAATGGCAAATTATTGCTCGGAAATACTCACCAAGCTAAAAAAAAATCCACATTATGAGAAACTTAACCACAGACTGCACTTACCTCTTTATGCAGAATATACAACTCTTTCTGTCTTATGTGCAAGGGGCTCTATTTTTATTAAAAACAAAAAAGTCGCATTTTATTCCAGCAAAATAAAGCAGACCTAGAGTTAACTTACAGTTAATGTAATTTGGCTAACATTGTTATGATATCAATTGCTGTCAATTATATATTCTGCACAGTGTAATTGAAACAATTTGCATAGAATAAATTACTAGTTATTCTGAAACTATTTTCTCATAGCATAGTACTCTGTGCTATAATTGCCTCTGATATCTCTCTGACAGGTTTTGGTATTTCATACTCATTGACTGAACAAAGCATGCACTCTATCCAGCAGGGTGCATTAAGGATAAAATGAAATCTGGCACTTACATGCCACTTCTATTGATATTCATGAAGGAAAATGTAGTTTAGCAGCTCAGTCCAAGACTCCTCAAAGTGAATGGGAAGAGTCACAGCAGCATCTATGACAGCTGAATCACAAACAGAGGCCTGGCAGAGGCAAGCTACCTATGGCACATGAAAATGAGACAGCAGGCCCAGCACCCATACTGGATGAAAAATAACAAGACTGTTCTTAACCGCGTTAATCTATCTTGCAGTAAATGTGTAATAGCCTTCTGCTTAAATTCAAATAAATTGCCAAGTCATCTAATAAATTATTCAGGCATTTCTATGCTGCCGATCGTGTACCAGATACATTTCTTTGACTGTCAGCACACAACCCATTAGCATTCTTGTAGCAACTTTTTGGTTTTGAATTAGAACAGAGTCTGTTTCATTTTTCCTTTTATTTTTACCTTTTTATGATATTTTTTGTTGTCATCGTGATAACATCCAATGCCACTGAAACCAAAATAGTAACAGAAGTTTATGTTACCAAATGAATGGGATTTTAATGAATTTTTCTGACATATAAAATAATACCAGTACCAGAAATAATTAATTTTTACCTTTTTGACAGCATATTTACAATAAAATTTTGTGGATTTTGGAACAGTTTAAATTTTTGAAAAATATATTCCAAACCTCAAATGTGTTTTGACCATCTCAATTGTCTTTATTTCTGTATGTGTCTTCATTTCAATGCTTCAGTGAAATGAAAACAAACAAAAGTTTGCACCAAGAATTTTCAGTATTTAGACAGATACCTATTCTACTTCTTGTGCATGACTCCGATAAACACACTGGGATGCACCTTGCAAGCTACCTCCAATATTTCATAAGAATTTCTTCAATTTCAGTGCTTTCCCTAAATTATTATTCAAGTTACTACTTTAATGGAATTGTTTGAATTATAGAATGGCCTGTATTGAAAAGTATCTTAGAGATCATCTAGTTCCAACCACCCTGCCATGAACAGGGACACTTTCCACTACATCAGGTTGCTCAGAGCCCTATCCAACCTGGCCTTAAACCCTGGCAGAAATGGGGCATCCACAGTTTCTCTGGGCAACTATTCCAGTGCCTCACCAGTCTTGCAGTAAATTCTTCCTAGTATCTACTCTAAACCTGCCCTCTTTAAGTCTGAAACCATTCCCCCTTGTCCTATCAGAACATGCTCTTATAAATAGTCCCTCTCTGCCTTTTTTTTCTGTAGGCCCCCTTCAGGTACCAGAAGGCAGCAATTTGATATACCATGATGCTGTTTTTCAGGCAGAACAATCCCAGTTCTTTCAGACTTCTCTCACAGGATAGGTGCTCCATCCCTCTAATCATCTTGGTGGATCTCATCTAGACTGTCTCCAACTGGTGCATTCCTTCCTGTGATGGAAACCCCAGTGCTGGATGCAGCTGGATTATTCATATGCTAAAATTTGCATGTGCACTTTGGTTAAGGATCCAGGTCCAGTTAT
>VXBB01006884.1:13037-30344 GCA_013399915.1 Illadopsis cleaveri
GGGAAGGGAAGGGAAGGGAAGGGAAGGGAAGGGAAGGGAAGGGAAGGGAAGGGAAGGGAAAACAACAAAACAAGTGACGCAAAAGGCTTTCCCAATCCAATTAATGGCCACCCAGTTTCTGAGCAATATCTACCTTCCTTTTAAACTCCTATTCCTTATGTTTTTATTGGTGATCATGATTTTATATGGCATGGGATATCCTTTTGGTCAGTTTGAGTCAACCCTCCTGGTTGTGTACAACCCCCCAGCTTATTGTGTGCCCCTAACACACTTCCTGGGTGGGGGCAGATTTGGAAAAAATGGAAGACTTGATGCTGTACAAGCGCTGCTCCACCATAGTCCAGTGTGTTATAAGCACGTAGTCACAAAATCAAAGCACAGGACTACATGGAAGAAAATTATGTCCATCACAACCATGTCCAGTACCATGGGATCTCATCCAAGCCTGTAAATTGTTTTAAGATTTAAACAAGAATGGGCACATCCATAAATCTACTGGAAACAGGCAGTCAGCTGACCCGTCAACTCTTGGTACTGTTTTTGGGTTTATGGGGTTTTTTTGGTTTTGGTTTTGGTTTTTGTTTTGGTTTTTATGGGGATATTTTAATTGCCCACATTTTTATTTCCTTTTAAATTAAGAGTTAATGGCATTCATTATTTAGCATTTCTTTCTTTTCATTTTAAATTATAGGGAGAGGAAGTTAGATTTTCTATTTTAACAAAATCTAATATTTCACTGCAAATTGCTAGGATTTAATTTGTCCACTTCCTGCTATAAATATTTCTAAATTTTATCACAGGCCCTTATGTTAGATTCTAAGCTTTATGACTTCAGGCTATTGCTGGAATGGGACTTTTTTACAGGATGGTCACATTCCTTACTTTGTAAACAAATTGACTTTCTTTCTTGTTTCTGTTTTGTTTGGCTGAGTAATTGTCTGTTACTTTCTTGCAAAGACTTGTTGCAATTTTTAAAATAAAATTGGTGGACTGACCTTTTTGTCTATGACCACATCCTTATTTCCTTTTAAATTGAGAGCGAACCCTTACATAGGAAAGAGCAATCAAGGAACAGAGTTTTATTTATTAGCATTGATCCTACAAATCACCTTGTGCAGCAAAAAAACTGTATGGACAATACAATAATTTAACAATTCTCTTGAATCTCAGACACTGCCTTGTGACCCTTGCCAGTGGTACAAGGAAAACAGGCAAAACAATGAGCAGCAATCACTTTTCTTCAGCCCTTTGCTCCTTTATGGCTCACAACACAATAATGTAATTTACCACAAGCAGGGGAATCCTCAAGGGATTCTTTAGGGAACAGGAACTGGCCTTAGGCTGTTATGGGGTATTTTAAAGATACTTTTTTTAGGGGGAAAAATCCCTACAGTATTATCCTCTTTCCCCCTTCTTCTCTGCCTCCTGATATTGAAGCAATAGGTTGGCACCAAAACCACAACATTTGGCCTCAATTTGCAGACTTTGGGGTAAATGGTAAAAGGCATTGTGAATCTGGTCTTGGGACCAATGCAGTTTAAGATTGCTTCAAATCCTCACTTGCTTCTTCCCAGGACATTGACCTATTGCTTTGTACACTAGGCCGGCTAACACAGAATTAGAAGCCGATCTCTTTAAATGTCTTCTTACTCAGCGGTGAAAGATTAAACTCTTCCAGGCATGTTCAGAAAAGGAAAAAGGCTTGGAAGAACCAGAAGTACATAAAGTACAGAGCAAAATAAAAGTATTCCTAAAAGATGATACTAAGACTACAAAAATATTTCTTTATGAGTCAGGCTGGTCGGATAAAAGAAATCTATTTCATTTAAGTGTGAAACTGTACTGTCAGAAAACACTGAACCAAACAGTATTACTAGAAATGAAATATGATTTCCAGTGCCTACAGCTCTGTATAGCACTGAAGAGATGCTGGGATCATACAAGTAGACCAACTGATATTTGTGGTAGGAATGGAAAGAAGCCTGGAGAGCTTCAGAAAAGCTTTTATTCTTAATGGCAACACCGAAAAGTTGCATTGTGGTGGAATGTTTTTCGTCCTTTGACAATGAGGATGACAATATTTTGGACATCCATTTACTCTCCTCATTTTGGCAAGATATGAGTTCTTAATGGCAAGACATATTGAGGTTATTCAATTTCTTACGGGATCCTTTCAGGCTGGATTAACTAAACCCAGGCATTTCATCATTCCCTTTGGAAAGTAGCACTTTAAGAGAAGTCTTCTAGATGTTTCCTGTGCAAAAGAAATGCTCTAGATAAAGGGGTTCGAATAATAGGAATAGTTTTTTAATACCTGGCAGTGCCAGTGATGAACATAACTAAAACTGAATAGCATTATCAGAGGAGTAGGAAACAAAACCTGAATCTGAATCAGAGCCAAATATAAATCACTGAAGATAGGGAGATTAAAACTGGTGACAGATATGATTTGGATAAGTGAAAGTGTCAGTGCTATATAAAGACATGGACCTGCTAGAAAGAGCTAGAAAGTGCATCAGAACTAGTGAACTTTTTTTTAACTATAGACCAGAGTTGGTAGAAGGCCCATTGATTCTGTAAAAGCAACATTGCAAAGAGAAAAAAAATGAATGCTGTGTATAGGTGCCCTTTACCTTGAAAACTGAAGAAAAAGATAAAAAAATAGAAATAGAAAAAGAAAAAGAAAAAGAAAAAGAAAAAGAAAAAGAAAAAGAAAAAGAAAAAGAAANTTAGAAAACTCTAAAGAAAAAAAATATTATTGAAGAATTTTTTTTTTTTATTGCTTCTGCTGAATGTCAGTGGTATAGTCAGTAAACAGAGGTTGCAGTAACACAACCAAAAAGAGTCTAAACATTTACACAGCCATTTGGATAAGGTTTTACTTTTGCCCCAACTGTAGTGACCACTAATATTTTCACAGGCCACTTGAAACCAAAACTTGTTGGATTTCTTCTTCATTTGTGTAATTTTGAGAAGGACAAGATTGGCAGAAAGATTCAAAGGGAGAGGAACTTTTCCCCATATCATTTCTCTATCAGTGTAAAGGAACTATGACAACTGGTGAGGAGAAACATAAGCTTTAATATAATTTTTTTTAAAAAATTTATAACATCAAAAAAATTTTACAAGACTCTTTTCCCTTTCATATGAGATTTTTGAAATGAGAAGAGTTGACTATGAAGAATTTATTGGTCATGAAAAAGAAGAAAACAAATAATTTTAAAATCAAGAATCTGAAGACCAGAAAAATTTTAATGACAATGTCGATATGGAAAAGATGAGTAAGAGAAAAGTGCAAAAGAGCTGCCTTTGGGAGGGAGGATCTGCTTGTACCTATCTATTCTGGAGATGGAGGGCAGCTCTGGAAAAAATGCAAAGATGGAGCCAAGCTTGTCACATTGCGGCGTATATGAGGATGGGAGAGAATAAACATAAACTCTAAGAAGCTCAAATTTGATATAAATAAGAACTTTTTTATATTTTCTGCCCTTTTCTTCCTTTTTAAATCACTGTCTTGCAGTGGGGCAGGTTGCCCAGAGAGGCTGTGCAGAGTTTATCCTTGTGGGTTTTCAATATAAAGCCCAGAACAATCTGATCTGACCTAAGAGTTGATCTCCAGAATGTCTCTTCCAAGCCCAATTATCCTGTGATTCCTTGATTTTGTGACTGCAATACACCTTAATGCAGAAGAATCAATGCTGGATTTTATACTTCCTTTATTGAGAGAAAGCATTGGATTAATGCAAAGTTGGTTCTTTATACATCTTTGCAAATATGTGCTCAGCTGGGGTTCAGAAAGCAGGAAATTTTCTGACAAGTTTTGCTAATCAAAGGCAATTCTGTGTAGGCTTCCTTTACAGGAAAAAGTCCAAACTGAGGCAATGGAAGAGACTGCTCAGGTAGTTTAACTCCCCCTGACCTGCTTGAAACTAACAAAACATTGGATAACAGTGTTTTGATCCCATTGGACTTGCTGGTGCTAAATCAGGCAAATCCTCTGCCATGCTCTGCATGCCATGATAAACACAGTAAATGAGAGGAAAATGTAATGAGGGATTGTTTGGCAAAGCTTAGCATAGATGTTACATCATCATTACACTCACTGTATTCTAAAATCACAGTTGTCCCTCTCCAAGAGCTGCACTCACTCCTGGATTAGATAAGGAAAAATTTTGACTATTTTGAAACAGCCTTCAGGTTTGTGGCCTGGGTAATTCTCACTCCTGTTTCTGTAGTTAATGGACATGACCGGGGTCAGAGGCATTCTGTTGGATAGTTTTTCATTCTGAAAATATTGGGTGTGTGTTAACTGCCATAACTTGCCAAAAATAAAGGCAAATAAGGCATCAGAAAAGCACAAAGGGAAAGCTTAGCAGTGAGGGAAAATAAACAGTGGGTAAGGGAAAAGGAGAGAGGGGGGAAAGGAGGACCCGAGGATCTTGTGCAACACAAGAAAATAGGGACAATGAGCTAAAAAGAGAGTGGAGAAGATACAGAGTGAGCAACGGGGTTAAATGTCCCCAAATAAATAATAAATCATAAAATCCCAAACAGACTCACAGGCCTTCCACTGTCACACGGTGCAGAAAGTGAGCATGGCAGCAGGTATTTCTGTATTTCTGCTCGATGTAATTACTGCTGTAAGCCTAGAGCTGTGTTATACAAAAGAGAGAAGTCAAAATTGCTCAGGCTAGCATTTTAGGCAACTTTCTTTAAGACACATTTCTAAGCAGTGCCACTAACCTGAGGGCAAGCTAAGTAATGCCAGACCGAAGTTTGCTTGTGATTCACTGCTGACTTACATCTGTTAAAGTAGCATGCCCAAGGCAGTCTGAAATATGGCCAGCCACAAACATGGGTTAAATTAATGTGGTTCAGCTAAAATGTAGTGCATGAAATAAGAGCCAGTCTAGTCAGTGTATGAAAATATAAACTTTTATGACTTCAACTTACTGAACCGGACTATAACTGAAGTGAGGAACCTCTGAGACATTTTTAAAGCCCTGAGAAAAGTGATATGAGTGTGATGCTTAGGGTTTAGCTGCATTCTTCCTGCCATCACTTTTAAAATGCAAATAACTCTAACTTTTTGACTGTTACTATCTGACTGATTGTGAAGAAATTGGGAGAAGTATCCCTCCTCCCCAGGCACCATTTACATTCACACATTGAGCATGGCCAACACAGGTGGGAGTGTCTCATATCCCACAGAACAGGCACATTCCTTGTTGTGCTGCAAAGTGCCACAGGCAGCACTGACCAGCGTGGGGGACCTGCAGCATGATTGCAGGAGTGCAAGTACACCACTGGTGTCTGCAAGCTTGGCTGGAACATGCCACTATCATGGAGAGATTTCAAATAAGGACAGACCCAAAGTTAGCTTTGGGAAAGTGTCTCTCCTTCTAACATCCTCCAGAAAAACTTTTAAGGGAGACATCCATGATCTCCACAAACCCAGAGTGATGATTTTTGCATTCTCAACAGCTTTCCGGGGTCGTTCAGGAAATTTCAAGCTGCAAGTCCTACTTCTAGGGCAGAAGGAAACCACTGCTGAAACTGCAAAGAAATTCCAACATTAAGAAACAAAGTGGGCAGAGGGCTGAAGAGTGGCTGGTGTTTATTCCTCCAGGGAGGGCAAAAGGGATCAGAGGCTTTAAATCCACAATTATTAATGGAGTGATTATATAATGGTGTGTGCATGGGTGTTAAGAAAGGCAGAGCTACAATTTCACATGAAGATTGAACTTCAGAACTAAGGAGAAAGCAACAGACTATGAGAAAGGAGGGACTGAAATGAAAACCAGTTGTTCCATGAACTCCAATTTTACAGTGCTCCAAAACTCACTGAGCTGTACCAACTGGCATATCATCAAAATTGGGAATAACATAAAACTGCCCACCCTTGAAGCATGACATGAGGAAATTTTGCAGTTATGGAATACTGAATATATTCCAACAAAACAAAGTGCCAGGCAGCTCATCTCCACCTACTTCCCATGCTCAGAATATAAATAGAGAAGGGAACATCAGCAAAACCTGTGGTTGGATCCTTTGTCGCTGAAGGCTTTTTAAGCAACTGAAGATTAATCATCCTTTTAATCAGAAGAAGATTGAGGACTAAGGACTTATCACCAAACAACTTACTTGGGTAAATTACTCAAAGCACCTAATTAAATTGATATACTCTCTTACCAGGATGTAAACTTTAAAGTCTGAAACCCTGTAAACAGTACAAAGGTGCTTACCCATTATCCATGATTCATTTCTCTGTTAGTGGAATGGATAACAATAACTTTCTGAGAGCACCATAAAAATTAATTTAAAGAGAGTAGTAGCCACATAAAGACCTTTTTCTTTCTCTCTTTACATCATAAATTGCCAGATAAGGCACAGGGATTTTTATTAGTTATGAAATGGTAAACTAACAGCAATATTTACAGCTTTGTACATCATCTAAAAAGCATGCCTTGAGCTGTTTGAAGATTTGTTATACAGTTATTATTGCTGAAAAATAATTGCATCTGCTCCAAAGTTTTCTCAGTTCTATAAAAAAAATTAGTAGAACATGATTAAGAACAAGATCTGAGTTCATGTCATGTTACTTTATTCTATTCCCTGAGTTGTCTTTTTAGGGAGCCTAATCATGATGGTTTTCTTTGCTGCTAATGGATAGCAACTGGTTCTGGATCAATCTTGTTCACTATAGAACAGAGCTTTGGATCCTCAGGACTTTCAGTGAGCAAGTAAATTTTGGGTGGGATCCTTCATAGATGTCTTGAGTAGGGAATCTTAGGTCAAATTATGAAATTAATAGTTCCCATCTTTCTTTGAGAAGGGGTCAAGCCTCTGTTCCTGAAACAGATGTTTGATCAGAACATAGTCAATATTAGCTTCCTTTGAACTTGACCAAAAATATACTAAAATACTGTAATGAGAACAAGTGTATTAGCAGCATTGTCTGGTGGAAGGTGTCTGTACCTATGGCACAGGGGGATTGGAATTAGATGATCTTTAAGGTCCCTTCCTACCCAAAGCATTCTGTGATTCTATAAGCATTTTGTAGCAGTGTGATGTCACAGACAGTCAGGTACAAAATATAAACATTTTACATAACTATTTAAGTAGAAATAGTCAAGGCAAAGGAAGATGAATGTAGCTGCTGGCAGGAGTCATTCAAACAGTGATAATTTGCTAGACAAAGGAGAAGGAAAGTTCAAGTAATAGCAAACAGATAATCCTACTGAATACAGGGAAGATGACTGACAAAACCAAAACCCAAGATAAGCAGTCAGGAGCAGATAAGGCAGATAAGACTGCTCCTTTTGGGAGGGGGGCGATAGCAGCAATGTCACAGGGTGAAAGAACATAAGTCTGACTCAATTCTGACTTCTTTAATCAAGTGGCTCTGAAGTCTGGTGGTGTCAGCTACCACACCTGCCAGTGCTGTAGCCACGGGCACTACAAGTACAGCTGTGGTGGTGTGCACTCATCTCTGATTTAGGATATGGGTACCAAAGGCTAATAGCTCTATATGGTGTTTGTGATTAACAGTGTGTAAGGATTACCCATTAGCACCAGTGCTCTTAAGGAATAGATTAATTCAGCAAAGATTTGATTTACACTGGACTGATATCTCAGTCTTCCAAGCACTCCCAACCTAGCCAACTCTAATTCCCTAATGGTTTTATATTTATATAAATACATTGCCACACTTGTTTTTCCAGAATTTTCCTACATTATCTCCACCTCTACCAAACAGCAGGGAATTTCCCAAGGGGAAATCTTGCTGTACTCCCTGTATGCCAGCATATAATCCAAACAAAACCGTCAGGGCCCCGTCACTTTTTGCTATCACCCTTGCATGTAGCCAAAGATATGATAACATTTTTTTTAATATGTCTCTCATACTGATGGTGTTATACAAATAATAAATATCAACAGCTATTTATAGTTCCAATTTATACTTATCCAGTCAGACATAAATGGAAGAAAGACAACTGTGACCAGACAAGCAGAGCTGAATTGTATGAATTTCAGACAGTGAATAAAAAGTCTTGTGCTTATAACTAGCATGTTTGATTTTGTTTTTCACTTATTTGCTTTCACATTTGAAAGAATAAAGAAAGGGAAAAAAGAAACATAATGTACTAAATTAAATAACAACAACAACAAAAAGACAAATATTTACTCTAGCAATGGAAACTTACTGAAGGTCATTTTTTGGAAAACTATCCCATTGAGAAAAAGAAAAAAAAAAAAAAAAAATTTCCTGGCTGTGCTATATCTTGGGTTGATTATACATCCCCTACTGGAAATCACATGTAGTCAATAGTTTTTACAACTTGATTGGAAAATGTATTGGACAAAGTATTCCAGGAAAATTTGTCTTGGGAGAATGATTTAGTCGGTTTATTCCATTCCTAGCTTGTAAAATACCTGTAGTAGTTTAGTCCAGCTAGAAACTAAGAACCACATTTATTCTTGCTTTCTCCTCTCCCAGCCTCTTCTGGGGAGGATGATTGGAAAGGAAAGCAAGACCTTGTGGATTGAGAGAAGAACAGCTGAAATAAAATATTTAGTTGAAATAAAATAGGGAAATGTAATAATGAAAATAATAATAATGCTATCATAATACTGGTGATTATAATCATCATCATAACCATCATCATTGCAATGAAAAGGAGACAGAGAGATTAAACCCAAGGGAAACAAGTGATGCCCACTACAATTTCTCCCCACACTGACCAATTCCCAGCCCATCCCTGGGCAGTGATTGGCAGTTCCCAGCCAGCTCCCCTCAGTTTGTGCACCAGGCATGAAGTTCCTTGGTATGGAATATCCCTTTGGCCACTCTGGGACAGCTGTTCTGGCCATGCTCCCTCTGACTTCTTGTGCACCTCCTCACTGGCAGAGCATGGGAAACTGAAAAGATCTTGACTTTGGGTGAGCACTATTTAGCAAAATCTACATCAGTGTGTTGTCAACATTATTCTCATACTAAATCCCAAAATACAGCACTATAACAGCTACTGAGAAGAAAATTAACTCTATCCCAGCTGAAAGCAGGACAATGCTGGATTAACACAAAACTTGGTGACTTCATTCTTATATCTTCAATTCCTTATAGTTGGTTTTTGAGTTTTGCTGGTTTTCTGAGTGATCTTTAGCTAGAGACAGATTCTGATGTTGTTTGATCATTACACAAATGTTTTGCTATGTTAAACTAACTTGAACCAGGGAAGAAAGTGCTATGCATAGCTTATAATTTGTTGCTCTCACTTGGGAAAGGAAGAGAGCAATATTTATAAGGAAGAAGAAGACACATGACCTTGTCGACAAACAAGTATTTTTCTGCACAGAGGCAAATTCCTGTGATTGTAAATTTACTCATGGTCATTGTTTTGGTGGCTTGTAAATACAGCTTATTCAATTTCTGCATGTTTTGTTTGTTTGTTTGTTTGTTTGAATATGTACAATGTGACAATATTGTAGCAAAAGTAGAGCCTGAAAAAGCCCATGAAAGAAACAAGAGATCTCTCAAAGTGTGTTTACTTTGGCATACGAAGACAAAATTAAGTGTAACGACTTCTGACTCCAATCATAATACATTGGTACCTGTCCAGATCATTGACTTATTTCATTCAAAAAATGGAATCTGCAGCAAATTCATATTGTTCTGTTTGTCACCTTGCACTCTGTTAGAGCTAATTGTCACTATGAGGCTGAAAATACAAGCTCAAAGATCCAATTCATGTCCTGACTGCAGGATAGCTGGCAAAAGATATGAGTAAAGAAGACCTGGAAAAAAGAGTGACAGATTGTTTTTCTGGAGCTTGTTCAAGGTAGCCCTTCAAGAGAAGCTGCATTAATTTCAATAGAGGAAAAGTAAAGACTGACCTAATTTAATTTAGGGTTAGTTTAGAGAGAGTGGGAAATGATGTAAGGTGCAGAAAATGTCCAATGGAACTATGGTGAAAACTAATCTGTTTTTCAAGTTTGCACTAATGGAAGAAAATAGTTTTGTCTACATCAAATGATATTAAGACGTAAAACCTGCAAAACAAAGAAAAATCTTTGCGGGGTTAGGAGGTAGTTGCACTCTTCTATACACACCTTTTTAATATTTTTTTCTTCATAAATGAACACCAAAAATCAAAACTGGTATCATCTTTGATTGCAATCTTCCAGGATACAAGGGAAATACATGGAATGTGTTACTAAGAAGGAGACAAGGTTTAGCTTTAAAAAAAACAACTTTTAAATTACCTGCAACAAGTCTGAAGTTATAAAATATTTTGAACAACTTTTCCCACACCTGAAAATATATCATAAAATTAAAATCTCTGAGCTTTAATGACAGACTCTCCTCTGCTTGCTTTAAAAGAGAAACAACTAAAATACCTATGTATATGCACTAACGAAAGAAGATGGTAAGGCAATAGGCCAGTTTATCATTTGTTATTTTTTCTACATAATGACTGTAGATTCCCTGCTCACCAAAAAACCCCAGCCTGTTTATTTTTTAAATGATGAGCTGCTACCCAAAAGAAACAAAGTGGCATTCTGTTGACACCATATGGTGGCTGAAAAATGGATTCCATAGCATTCTATTTGTTAGAATGTCTTCTGATTTTCTGTATCCATAATTTATGTTGGGGTCTTCTCTGATTGCCAAAATATTCAAACGGCTTTCTCTTCACGGGGTAGCCTGCGTGGGGGGAAGAAGGTTTTCAAAACAGCAGGACCCGAACAATCTCCTACTGCTCAGAGGAGAAATCATTTCCAAGCTTCTGTCCTTCTGGCTGCTTTCATTGTAATAATAATTTACATCCTGTGCGAGGAAACTGTTTGCATTCAAAAGAAACCTAAAATAATAAATAAAAAGAAGGGGAAAAAGCCCCAACAGTTTATGTTCTTGCATGCTAATACAAGAATTTGTGAATATTAAGCATCAATTTAAAGTTGCATTGACTCCTAGGCTCTGACGTAAGTAGATAGCTTAGGCTTTCATATCTTAATGGAAAGCGATATGCAGAGGTTATTGAACAGTGCAGTTTCCAAATGATTGCCTCTGCAGCTGGCATAGAGAGATCCAGAATGGTTATGGATGAGCTAAAATAATTAAGACATATTTCTCCTGGTGTCTGCTCGGTTATTACTCACTTTTTAAGAGGCCATAATTTAGGCAAAGATTTAAGTATGACTGTGAATTACAAACCGATATTTCATATGGTCTTAATATGGTGCATGAGGCCACTTGCATTATGCAGCAGGATATGTGTGTTGTAAGCAGCAGGGATCCTGGAATCACATTAAAAGACTGAGCCAGTCCCTCCTTTCTCACCTTTCTCTTCTCAATCTATCATAGTTTAGTGCTTTCTGCTGTTTGACCAGTTCTGTTTCCCTCTTGCCTCTGGGATGTTGGCAGGAGCACACAGGATGATGAATGGACACCAGAGTGTGGGGGGAACTAAACACAGCTGCGGTGGGGTTATTAATGCTTAGCAGAATAGGATTATAGGAGAAGGAGCCCACCTGTTGTGAGGATCTTCTTAAGAATTAGATTAGACCTATTTGACCCTGAGGGACCCTGGTCTCAGAAGATTATTTTATTCTCAGGAGTAAAATGGATTTATGTGGAGGTTTTATTTCATTCCTCAGACTTGGAAGCATTCCTTCATTCTTGACCCTCTGGCCATCCTGGGTGTACAGCTGAGATACTCCAGCTGAGGTCTGAAAAAGTAATTTAGCTAGTAGCAAACTTGGATCCCATGAAATTGTAGTTTTTATAAAGAAATAGGATGGAAGCTGTATATTCTTCCAGAGCATCTGGCAAAATGCTGCTGACAGCTTTGCTTATTCTGAAGACGTACTGGTTTAAAAAAAAAGTCTTCACTATAATAAAGATTTACTGATGCGAATACATATTTCTTGTATTAGTCTGTTTAATGACAGTGTCCTAGAAGTTCAGTCAATATTTTAATCTGACATATTACTTCCCTTCCAAATAAAAAAAAGGAACATATCCTCCTATAGGAAATGAAAGTAGAAAACCTGTGACCAAATTAAATTAAATTTTTAGAGAAGCATTATATGTGGAGGAAATCTTGAAATACCACATGTAAGTATCTGTATTTAATCTGGGCAGAAAAAAAGGAAATTTCATTCAAGAATTGTTTCTACATATGTATTACAAATAGTTTCTGAAAAAAGGAAAGGATGGGTCAAAAGTTCTAGCACCAGCAAAAAGAGATCTAAATTGCAAATTACTTTACAACTTATTTAAGGCAGCTCTCTAGAAAGATTTATCCTGCCCTACAGAGCAATTCTCCAGATAACCTGAATTTAGGATATCAGATAAATTTCTCTTATATGAACATCTCAGTTATTTATGCTAGGAGGAAGATTGAGTCCCCAGTATTTACCTGGACTAGTGACATTACTAAATGAATTTCCTTTATTTAAGGTTCCATTTTTCTTTCAGGCATATTGTCTTTTATATCACAATTACTAGTCTTCATGTCTGTTTTTGTATATAACTGCCATTGGGGTTAAGCTAAGTTGACTCTCAGTGTGCAGACGGAACCATCAGTGGAGAGAAGGGTGAGAAGACAGTCTGAAACTGGTTTTATCCCAAGAGTGATGCTTGTGACAATCTACCACAGAAACCTTTAGAAGCATTAAGATTCAGCTTCAGAATAATTTAGCTGTTCACAGTGTTGGTGTTAGATGTAATCTTTTTGTCTAAGGTTCCAGTGTAGTTACTGGTGTTCTCTGGTGGGTTTCTGTAGCCTAATATGGGTCTCTGCTGCTGGTTGGGCTCTGAGGGCTTGAGACATCTACACCGTGTGAGTGGAAGCTAGGAGAGCTCTTTATTCTTCTGAAGCAACAATTGGAGGCTAGAGAAAATCTGAGCACAGGATCCCATTCCAGGCAAATAACATTGATGGAGGCTGAAGAGCTGGTTATCACTGCTTTAGAGCAAAGACAGAAACTGGGAGAAACTTAGGCTTTGTTCAGCTGCCTAAAAATAGTTGTTCACTGCCATTTGAGATCCAGACAAGTTCCTATAGAGTGTGGAAGTATCAATGGAGTGTATAATGTCTGAAATAGCACTAGGTGCCTATGTTTGCATATTCAGTTTGAGTTAATTTAGTCCAATATGAGAGTTTACATGCAAACACTTACTGTTGGGATTTTGAAGCTGAATCCCTACCGCCTCCATGACTGCAGATATCCTTTCAGCACAGGAGTTCTAACAGTACACTTTTTTCCCCCACTGATGTGGAAATTTTCTGTCTTTTCCAGTCACCAGAACTGTACCTGTTTACAGATATTTGCCCTGTCAACAAAGATTCAACAGAGCACAGTTTGGTGCAGGTAATTGCAACTGTATTTTACTCTCAACCTGTAGATAGATTCATTGCTGGAGAGAAGATTCAAGGCAAACAAAATGAGGTGATAAGTTTTATCACTAAGTTATTCCAAGTACTATTTGTGTCTCCTCAATCGAACTTTTGGAACTTTTCTCATATACAGTATTGATGCTTTTGTTCCCTAGAAAAGCTGCAATAATTTGTTATTAAGGTGTCATGGGACTTCTAATTTTGTTTCTTCATTTTCTGTTCTCCTCTTCTTTAATTCCTTTTGCATGCTGCTCTGCACTGAGAATAGATGATGAGATGAGTTGTAACTCCCTTGCAAAACTTTCTTCTTGTCTGCAGAGCTGTTTTTTNTTTTTGTTTGCAGAGTGTTTTTTTTTTTTTTTTTTTTTTTTTTTTTTTTTTTCAGGGCAGGACCTCTGCATGTCCTCTAGCCCTAAGTCTCTTCTTTCTTTCTCATTCTTAGCTTTCAAGGTCATGTGTTTAAGTATTTCAGTTAAAAGTATCAAAAGTGCTAGTTGATTAAAACAGAATTTTCCTCCCCTGACTTCTCTTGGAAAAAACCCACCATGATTTTGATGGGTATTAATGGATTAAGAAATTTAAATGATTTTGATTAGAGATTATAAAGATGAGAATGGCAACACCCATGCAGCCTAACAATACATTCTGATCTTGGTATAGTGACAAAGAAGACTTGTAGGACTGAATTTACAAGCTGCATATGAGAATGCTGGTACTATAATTTGGATTCAGCTTAAGACTGGACTGATGTAGGGAGGAGATGTCTACTCCTAACTACTGGGTTTCCTACCAAGCTGTGAACACAGAAAGAGGACCAAGAGAAAACTGATATGTTCTTCATTAAAGCATTGATTCATGCTTGCAAGGTGCTTTGAAAGTGAAATATTGTGACTAGACCAACTGATATTGTGTGGTGAAAAGTCCCGTCTTTCTGGCTATAAAGTCTTCTGTCCATTTGACTCAGGAAATTTCATAGCACCCACCTTCTTAGGTCTGCAGGTATGTTCAACACCAGGCCCTGATTTCCCTATCCCTTTATCATCCATATCTGTTAGCTGGGTTGAGTTAATCACTGCCTCTCCAGTGCACCTCCACAAACAAGCATTTTGGATGTCAAGATGGGAGATACACATACAGGCTTTGCCTCTAAATATTATGATTTCAATAACACCTAGACCTGAAGAGTTCCTAAGGTGAGATATTATACATGGAACTCCAACCCATGACATCCATATTATTTTTCCTATCATGAAAGCTTTATATCAGCCTACAAAACTTGACTTGATTATGTCTATAGGCCATTATATTCACAACAGCTCTGTGTTAGAAAATGGGAAATTCCCAGTAAGTGTTATATTTTGCTCTTAGTAGCATATGACAACAGAGTTTTTCAGGTCAAATGACACTGCTTAAAAGAAGAATCACTGAGAGGATTAAATGGATATTCAACAACTAAATACTGAGCAAAAATAAAGAAGATGTCTATTGTCAGGAGGGTCACTGATAAAGCTGCAATATAATTAAAATTCTGGGATTTTTAATTCTTTTTTTTTTTATTTATTTTTTCAAAGGACTTGATTCTGCATTTCACAACATGATTTTGATGCCAAGGTACTTGTCTTTAATCCAGTGAAGATGCACCAATGTAATAAAAAATTATTATCAATATTATTAATTTCTTTTATCCATTCCTTTTTTATTATCTGGGAAGATTAGGAAACAAAATGATAATTAATTTACAATGATGTTGATCCAGGATACAAAGATATGCTTTCAATACAGTTTGTTATGTATTTTGAAAATAATCAGTTTATTAACCGTTAATAAGAACTCTAATTTGTTTGTTAAAAAGACCATTATTTGTAAAATCCTGCCCCCTGACAGCAAAATTGTCATCTGCTTGAGCAGAGGCACACTTTGCTGTCACTATCTTAACTTCAAAATAGTTTTTTTTCATTATTCAAACTGAGGGAAAGTCTTGAGCCATAAAAGACTTTCAATAAACCCTTTACCTATAGGGAGTACAAGTTAAGGCCACATTATCCTTTCCTAGGAAGATAAGGAATCATCCATGCTTCAAGGATGTCTGAAGATGACCTAAAAAGTTGTATTTAGACTCTACTTCAGAGAAATGCTGGAAACAGGGGGACACAGCATAGTTTTCTCCAGTCTGGAGTGATGCTACAGACCTTGCACCAAGGACAGCAGTGATGAGTGGAGCTTTCATTGTCTCTACATCTTTGAAACCAGTTTGAGTGCTGCAAATGCTGCATGCAGTGCAAGAGAACCTGTTTGTGAAACATTTCTAGACTAATGTTTCCCTTTTAAGAAGTTATTTTGTTGGATGAATTTCAGATAAATGTCCAAGCTTTTACTGAGTACCCAAACCACCAAACTCCTCTGTCACCCTGGCAAAACAATGATGGTTTTAAGTATAATCTACACTCTCAGTATTATCAATATATCAGAGACCAGAAGAGTTCCAATCATTTGTTCATAGAAATGTAATAATTAATAACCACTAATTGATCTGTTAATGAATGAAACATATAAACTGGGTTCATCTGCTTTGAAGAGAGAAGGATTAACTCTGTTATTTGACACTTGGTTTTCTTCACTGTTGTAGGAATTACCTTGTTCTTTTTCAACCCCAATATCACAGTCCTTCATTTTGTGAATGTAAAATCAATGTGTTCTGAAGACAACACGCCAAAAGCCAGGCTTATAAAAATTTAGGACTTTTATTCAGGTTCTTAACTGCAAAGCCTAAATACACGAAATAATTTCTGGTAATCAATAGAGATATATGTATGGGGACAATATTTCTCATCTCAGGTCAACTGTGAAAAAGGAGGCAGGAATTGATGCAAAAATAAATCGGAAATGGTTCGTGTAGATCTTGGCAGCTTTCTGAATTTATAAGTGAAACAAGACTGGAAAAGGAGTGTCACTTCAAAAGATATGGGTTTATTTGGACTCAGACTAGAAGACATATTCATCCTGTTTATGATCTGAACTGTTTTATATCAGTAATTTATGTATGATTTGCAAAGCTTCTATCTTCAGTGTGTCAGCCAAATAGTTGCATTTTGAGAGAGAGTGGGGAGGAGAAAGAAGAGTGTTGAGTATAACCTTTGTAAATTATTTCATTTATTGCCAATAATTTTGTGTTGATGCTGCCTTTTCCTTATCTAGTTTTCACACATTTTCTTCATTGGTATTCCTGCATCATTCTCAACTGTTCTCCTTTTATTTATCTTTTAAGAAGCTCTCCAAAGTCTGATTTCCTTAATCATGGTTGCTGTATTTACTCAAACCATGGGGGTTAAAAGTCTTACATTTTTTCATTTATTTGAATTTTTATTCCACCAATTTTTTGTTGTGCATTTGCTTAGAATCTTTTCACATTAAGATTAACATTCAGATTTTTTGTAGTATTGTCAAGTGTTCCATGCCTGACACAACTTATCAATGCTGTAGAACTGAATGACAGCATCATATAAAGAAATTAAGGACAGAATTCACCACAGAAAATAATACTCTTACATTTAGTAGGAAAAAAAAAAAAAGAGAAAGAGGTTATGTGGGGGAACATCCTTGGCTGGTTAAAATAAACCCNAAATAATACTCTTACATTTAGTAAAAAAAAAAAAAAAGAGAAAGAGGTTATGTAGGTGAACATCCTTGGCTGGTTAAAATAAAACCCTTGAAGACAATAACATCAAATGAGTCTACACTTGCTGAATATATATGGTTTGAGGTTTCTGTATGCTAAGGATAGAGGGTATTGGGATGCCAAAGGCAGAGTGATACCCCCAGTGATTCTAAAATAAAGTGTGTTGAAGAAGAAGCCTATGGTGTGAGACTGCAGCATCTTTCCAAATGGGAATCCCAGGTTCTG
>VXBB01006884.1:30418-67783 GCA_013399915.1 Illadopsis cleaveri
AGAAGATGGGTAAACCAGAAAAATCCACTGCTAATTGTAGACCTGTGATCTAAGGGGATTTAAAACTGATCACTCAGGCCCCAATTACACATACAAATTCCATGATTACTATGATTAGAATCACAGCAGTACATGCCATGATTTTATTTTGAAAAGGAATGGATTTTCATTTTCTGACTGAATTGTTTCAAAACAAACCGTTAGAGCTACATAACACAGACTGTCATCTGTTTTTCACTATCCTTTAAAGTCTGCTGGTCATGATTAATTTTTTTCTTCTTCATCATTCTGGTTTGAGACAAGCATCAAGTATGTTAAAGAAAAAAAGAATTAGTTAAAAGGATGCTAACTCCTACAAAGTTTGAAAACACCATGAAACTTGGGAATAAAAATTTTCCTAAAAATATTTTACAAATTTTAGCCCTAACCATCAGCCTGATGATGATAGCCTGATGATAGCTATCATAGCCCAATGTTTTGATCAGGCTAATCAAAATATTTCCCCTGAATCAAAAATAAAGGTAGTGACTGAACTTATTAAAATAGTTTTGTGAGTTGTCAGCTATTTTGACCATGTGATACTGAACAATAAAACTGGGGTATAAACCATAACCTATTAGATGGCCAAATCTTCATGTTAATGAGTATTTTTAGAAGACTTCTTCTTAATGATGTATTTAAGCTCTAGAATAAACAGTTTTATTCCTTTTAATCACCAGGCAATGCATGGCATTGATTGTCAGTATAAAGATATGTCAGGCCTCAGGCCATCCTTGTATGTCAGTTGCCATGAATTCTGCTGAAAACATCAGTCATGAAACATTAACTTCTTAAAACAAAAATCAAACTTCACAGGCATCACAGCAGATGTGTGAACAAAGGAAATCAACAGTTGGGTTTGTTAAGGTAAACCCATATGAATACACACAGAGCATTGACTCATTCTCTTTTTTCTTTTATTTTCTTATCACTCACCATTCTATCCTCAAAATTCAATTCTTCTTCTACATGTTCATTTTGAGTGTGATCCTTAGCAATTCTACATGCTCCAAACCTTTTCAGATAAATGGAGAAAAAAAGGAGGAAATTCTAAAATTTCTGATCACCATAAAATGAGAAATATCAAAAATGAGTCATACCCAAAGGACAGGACAGAGCAATCCCTCCTTTGTTTGAGTCTCTAGTGAGACCCTGTTGGGTGCACACAGTGAATTTATCATGCCTGAAAGGTCCTTCTTTCTCAAATTATTCACTGCAAGATACAGGATTTCCCTTCAGATCCACAGGGAAAGTAAAGTCACCATTCTTTGCTAGAGACACTCCCCTGCTCAGACACAAGAAAAGTTCTCCCTGGTTTTCCAGGTTTCAGACACTAACACTTGTGTTAGTATGCAGTGTATGTATGTATGTAGTCTGTCCAGATCTTGGCCTGGATTAAGCAGGTAAGGGGCAGATTGATGACTATTCTGCTCCCATATTGATTTCAGTTGAAGTTTGCTGCACTTCAGCATCTGGCAGTTAGGGTACCTTTCAGATAAACCTTCAGTTATCTCATTCCAGGAACAGTGTGATAATAATAAATCTTAGACACTCTTCAGTTTGTGTATGTGTCAGCTTTATACCTAATGGCTTAGATGTTCACCTGAAGTTTACCAGTATTAAAATTGCTTTGGGAGTCTTGTGCTGCCTGAGGGTGTTAAGGGATTCCCAGCACAAGTGTTGTCAATGCTGGAAGGGAGACTATTTCTGCCAGTTTTGGTGAGAAATCTATAATAAAAAAGACAAATATTTTAAAGAAAAAATTAGATGTCATGGATATTTTGACATGTTTAATAAACATCCACTTGAATTCTACTATAGAACTGAACAGAAATTCCTTCTTTGTTCAATGAGCCTGGAAGAAAAGACACATGGTTAGTATGAAAACAAGTGGTTAAGGGAGCAATATTTGGACATCTGGAGGGGAATACTTGTCTTTTATTTGCAGGTAAAATGTGTGCCTTTTAGCACAGACTTTGAAAGTATTGATGTCAATTTAGTGCAGATTTCATCTCTCTGTTTTATAAGAGGGTCATATTTACAAACAAATAGAGCCAGAAAAGTAAATTTAAAGTCAGTTCTGATGGACAAATAGAACAGATGACAACCAGAAGTGGCTGGAATGGTTCAATGTCCCAAATATATATAGCTTGTAGTTTCCTATACTTTCTATACCTTCATGTTTTCATTCCACTCACCTGACTTTTCTCACATATGCTATGGAGCATGTTTGAATTGAAAAACTCCAAAGGAAATAAATCTGGAATATTTGATGATAAAAATGTGGTCTGTATTTGGGGTTTTTCTTCTTTCATTTTATGTATGCCGTAGGATTACCAAAGTTAAAACAGATATGCAGAAGTTTAGAGAATTATACATTCAAGAACAGAACCATCTTTGAAGTAGCATCTCTCTTTAGACTTCTGCAGTTTCATCACAAAAACAATAACAGTGTCTTCTCACTCCATTTGCTGGTACTACATTTCTGTTTTATAGACTTTCCAATGGCAGATGTTTGTCAAGTCAGTGTGTCTCATGTTATTGGGCCATTATAGCCACTGTGTATTTTAAATCTTTTCAGTGGAATTGGATCACGAAGCAACACAACTGAGGCCACAAAGCTCACAAAGCAGGAATGTACTGTAATGTATTAATGCTTGTCCTAAAGGGGCACAACCTGACCTGAGACATTTAGCCACAAACACAGGAGGTAGCAGGGGATGGAGAGGGCAACATAACAATACACTTGTAGATGGCAGATTGCTAAATTTAACTATGCTACAAAAGAGATAAGGACAGTTGACTTTTAAAGAGACTGTAATATCTCTGTAACGGAGGATCAGGACAAAGAATATTTAGTCTGGACACAAATAAGAATGTGGGACCTGATGTAATGCCCTCACAAGTGGTGGGGAAGTTTTCCAATGTAATTGTGAGGACACTCTTGCTAATTTTCAAAAGATCATGCAACCAGGAGAGATTCACAAGGACTGAGAGAAAGCAAATGTCACTCGTATCTTCATGAATGTCAAGATGGAGGATCCAGAAAACTGCAGGCTGGCCATCATCACACCTGAGAAGCTGGTGAAGCAGTTAATCCTGAAAATGATTTTCAAGCTCATGAGGGACAAAGTGGTTGGGAATAATCAGACCGGATTTATAAATGGGGAATGATGTTTGATCGACCTGATAGCTTTCTAAAATGAAATTTCTAGCTCAGTGGATGAGGGGAGTTCAGTGGTTTTGTTTATTTTGATCTTACTTTGAATACCATCTCCCTTGATATGCTCATCTGTGAACTCATGAACTAAAGGTGATTAAATGGACAGTGACATGGACTGAAAAATGACTGAACTTCCAGGCCTGAAGTGTTGTGGTCAGGAGTAGAGAATCCCACTGGAGGATGGTCACTCTTGGTCTTCTCAGGGGTTGATAATGTGGCCAGGGTTGTGTCAGCTTTTCATTAATGTCCTGGATGGAGGCACACAGTGCACTCTCAGCAAGTTTGAAGATGATACAAATCTGAGAGGTGTGGCTGGGAGACAAGGTGGATGTGCTGCTGTTCACAGAGACCTCCACAGGCAGGAGAAATGCATCAATATTCCTCATGCAAATGAAGGGAAATGCCAAGTCCTGCAGCTGGGAAGGAATAACTCCCCACACCCATAAATTATGGGGCTAGACTGGAAATCAGCTGTGCAGAGAAGGACCTGGGGTACCCTGCTGGAACCACAAGCTGACCATGTCAGAAATGTACCTCAGCCTTAAGACCAGAATCCTCCTGGGCTGCAGAAAAGAAAGCATTGCCAGCAGGTCAAGGGGGTGATCCTTCCCCTCTAATGAGCCCTGGCAAGAGCTATCTGAAGTCACAGGTGCCGTTCTGGGCACCCCAGTACAAAATAAATAGGCACACTGGAGTGAGTCCACGAGAGGGCCAGGAAGATGATTAAGGTAGTGGAGCATCCAATCTACAAGGACAGGCTGAAAGGTCTGTGACTGTTCAGTCTGGAGAAAAAAAGGCTCAGGGGGAGTCTCACCAATGCATAAACCTGATCAGGGAGTGTAAAGAGTACAACCAATCTCAGTGGTGCCCAATTAAATAACCAAAGGAAATGGACACAAATTTAAATACAGAAATGCAATGTAAACATAATAAAACTCTTTCTTGGAAGGTCAGACAGACTCTGGAACTGGTTTCTCAGACATGTTGTTGAGTCTCCTCCTCTGGTAATGTTCAACACCTGACTGGACACAGTATCCTGCCAAGTAACCTGCCCAGATTAACTTGCTGTTAGTCCAAATGCTTTGGACTATCTGATCTACTAAGGAACATTCCAACATCAATTGTTCTGGGATTTTGTGATGTAATATCTTTATACGTGGCAGCTCTTTACAGTTCAGCTGCAAGTGATACTGGATTCATTAACTAAATGGAAGATTAAATAATTATCTACTCAAAGGCTCAAGAAGTTCCCACAGAATAAAAATGTTCCAAATGATATTTCAAATTCAGAAACTCTAAATAGCTGGTGATTATATTTTTGAGATTGTGATTTTAATTCTCTTAGATACTTATGAAAAATTGTCTTTGTTGATCTAAATCTGATGATTATGTTATAGTGAATAGTATTTTTGAGAATGTTTATGCATTAATTTTTGTATCATGTACACAACTGAGGAAAATTGCTATTTGCCTCCATGAAAATTTAGTTACTTTATCAAAAATATTATTGCTCTTCTGTTTGTTTACATGGTTTTCCTTCTTACTTCTAAATTTAACCATGTTTGCAGATACTATTCTGTAAAGTGGTCTCTAATCACTGAAGAATTAAATAGTCACTAAACATCTCTTGAAATTCTAAAAACAACAGAAAAGTCACAGGAATGTGAAAAGTGATAAACTTGATTGCACAGTGGAAGCTGTGGGAGAAAAATATGGATATTTGATATGGAACCTGCCTTTTTCTCATCTTCTTTTCACATTGTATTAATCATTAATATTTTTTGTGGAGTTTCTATATAAACAGAATACAGAGTCCTCAGGAACTTTGATTTCACAAATGTCTTTGAAGGACCAAGTTGATGCAGTTAAACTATCCCTACATATTAATGCTAGTTGAGTTCTACATACAATTCTTTAAAGACAACCATTGAAAAGTTTCTCACATCAAAATATGGCTATGGTTTTTGTTCTGAAGTGATCCAAACAACAGCAGATTTTGTGGTGTTTAGAATTATCTAAATAGGGAGGCAGTATAAAGCAAACAAAAATAGTAGCAACATTTGGACTGTGATTGAAACCTTTGTCCTTCTTTTTAAGGGAAAAAGAAATTACAAAATACTTAAATTAATGACAGTCTTGTGGTGGGCGATATCAGCGATATCACCCACATCTCAGCTTCATCACTCTTCAAAGTTTATGAAAGCTGTCAGCTGGAGAGTCAAATCTCTGGCTCAGTTCTCTTCATTTACTAGAAGAGACGCAAGTTTTCTGACATGCCCAGGGTTAGCCAGAACATTTATATAGTGATGTGGGGTTTTTTTCTCCTTTTCGTGCTATCTGTGTGTTGTCTATAGCAAAGTAGGTTATTTTCCCTGTTCTCTGTAAGTCAGGTGCTGCTGCTTTGTGCAGTTCTACAGGTCGTCCTGCATTATCCATGGCAACTTTCTGCTGTGCTGGTGTGGTGGATAGGCAGATAGCTGCCTTCAATTTGTCTTTGCACAAATGTGCACTCTTTACTCTCTAGTCTCCCATGATAGAATAGAAGCTCAAATCCTTCAACAGTGGGCAGGTGGAAAATGGGAAGGAGTTTAGCCTAAACTCTCATCCTCTGTATTGAAGGACAAACATTTAGTATTTGTATTCTGAGAAGCACATTTTCGCTTCCATGTTTAATCATTAAAAAGGGAAAATGAAGAAAAAAAGGAAGATTATCTCCTCAGCATCAATGCCGAGGCATTTTTCCATTACTGTTATTAGTTTAGTAATGTTTTCATCACTGCTGATCCCAAGGTTTCAACTTAAAGATCTTTAACATGCTTCACATATAACTTAAGGGATTAACCAAGAATTTGTAATTGATTCTGTCTTTTTGGGAATACAATGCAGAAGAAAACTCCTGACTAAATAGCAACATTTTCAGCATGTAAAGCTTTACAGAAAGCCCTGTATCCATACTTTGTGGGAACATTTAGATTTTTAATGATTTTCGTATGGGGAATAGTTCTTCTTTTACTCTCTTTGCACAGTGCTTAACAAAATATGGGGATGGTACTGCATGAATAATAAATAATAACAATAAAAAAGTGATAATTGGAAAGGCTAATATGTTATCAGTGACTGAATCTTTGTTGTCTTTTTCTTTTAATACTTTAAGTCAAATCTGATTTGTATATTTGGGGGAAGGTGGAGTTTGTTGGTAGGTTTGTTTGGTTTGATGAGCTTTCTTCTTGTGGTTTTTTTTTCTGTTTTCTCATAATTTTGGGGGGTTTTTGCTTGCTTTTTTAAANATTTAAGGAAGAAAATTATTCTTGCAAGATAGAATTACAGGTCATACACTTCTGTGTGTCTAAACAATAGTCTGTTTTTTTCCCAGCTGATCTAAGAAAATATGTCATGCTTTGCATGTAAAGATGTAAGAATCTTACTAATGAATCAACTTTAGGTTGAATAGGAAGAAAATTATACTAACTTAACAGAAAGAGCTGTGGGGTATTAGATCAATGACAGGACAACACAGAACCAAAATCCTTGGTTAACATCTTGACAGTGAGGCAATTAATCAAACAAGATAGGCAAAGATATGTGACAGTGCCCTTTTCAAACAAGATTGTAAATGCAAATACCATGTGTAATGGTGACAAAAGGTAATTAAGGGTAGCTTTCTGTACACTGCTAGTAAATGTTGGTCTAAGTGGTTTATGTCTCCCTCCTCAGTTAGTTTTATCATTAAAAGTTCTTGGTTTTTAAAATAAAAATTAAATCTAAATATTTATATACTATAAAAGGGAGGACAGCTCTTAAAATAAAGCTTTATTTTACAAAACTAATCAGAACTGGACTCATTGTCTGGCCCTGAGGCCACATGAATAATCCTACAACCTCTTTCCCTCCAAAACACAGTGACTGCATCCAAACTGCCTACTGAGACAGGTCCCTGGTTGTGTTTCCTTCTGAGCTCAGCCAGGCACTGTTCGAGAAGTAGTTTTGGCTGAAAAAACTGTAACTTGCTGAATAATTTAGCAGCACACATAATCAAGCTCCTGCATGCAAGGCTGAAACCTAACATTTTAAATTTTCTAACTCTTTTGTAAACTGAAGAGCTCGATTTGACTAGGAAGCAGTTAACTTTCTTTATGGCATCCTGTATGGTGCTGTCCTGAGTTCATGACCAACACAATGTCAATAGCACACCTTGTTTTGGCCATTCTGCAACAGTGCTTGCACAGAGTAATGGTTTTTTCTTTTTTCCCCCAGAAAATAGGCTGTGAGGGGACACAGATGGACAGCTGACCCAAACTGATCAACAGCATATTCTATATCAGATAATATTGCTTCATCCATAGAAGCAGAGGAAAGGATGAAAAAAGGGAACTTTTAAGGTTGATGTATTGTGTTCCCTGGGAACCATTTTGAGTGGTGAGGCTCTGCTTTCCAGCAAGTGGCTGACACCTGCTTGCAGACAGGAAGAAGTGACTGAACTACTTTTCTTGCTTTGCTTGCAAGCTCATCTGTGTTTCACTTATTAAACTGTCTATCTTGACCCAGCAGTTCTCTGACATTTGCTCTTCCCATTCTTTTCCCCATGGAGATTTGTGAGGAGCAAGTGAGACACCAAGTGAAGGCTTTCCTGGTCAGTGTCAATCCACCAATATTCTCAAGAGCCTAGTCTGCTTTCTTGATGCCTTTCCCTCAGATGCACTCTCCCTTAAGACAGCAAAATTCTCATGCCTTTTCCTTACTTCTAGAAACATAAACAAAGCTGCATGGCTTGGAGAATCCAGTCACAGGACTTGGTCATTCAGTTACTAAGGGATATATATATATATATATGATTGTCACCATGGTGATTGTGATGAGAAGGGAATATTATGGAGGGGAGATCTCCAGCAGAGGAATAAGGCATTTGGAGAGATCATATAGATGGAGATCCCTCTTCCTTTGTGTCTCTGCAGGTTGCTGTAATCCCAGTTTTGGTCTATTCATTGTTTGGATACAGGTCCCATAGCCAAATGTCAGAATATAACCAGATTCAAAGAGTCCAAGCCCACAGATTAATTCCAATATGTGAATAAAATGAATGTAATTATGAATAACTATCATGAAAAGAACTATATAATCTCCAGAGTGTGTGTGTGTGGGAATGCCCAAATTCCACCTGAGTGTAATTCAGAGCTTTTCCTACCTCATGAATAACCCTCTAGCCAATAAATATTGTACTTTGTTGTCCTCAGTTTTCTAGCTCATGAATGTTTGGACTTTGCAGTCCTGTTTTCTCACACAGCTTCACATAAACAGTGTATATTTTTAGATTGTTTTTCATATTTCTCCTTTGGGAGGAGAATGTGATTGATGGTGGTATTCACCATCCAGGTCAAAGAGGTGGCAACCTGAGTGACCAATCTCTTGGCCTCTGTACAAACTGTATATAAGGATTGGAGTCAGTTTTGGAATTTAGAATATAGAAGAAGAATTTAGAATAAAGTATCATTAGCTTTCCCTTCACCTGCTGCCTGCCTCATTCCTTCTGCGGGTCCGATCCTCCTACAGTACTTTGAGAATTTTCTTAATTTTTTTATTCTCCTTCCAGAAGTGCTTTTGGTGAATCCTGAAGAGAAATGAGAAATATGGTGATTTGAATTTATCACTAGATATGAATCCAC
Organism: Illadopsis cleaveri; assembly: GCA_013399915.1. NCBI lineage: Eukaryota > Metazoa > Chordata > Aves > Passeriformes > Timaliidae > Illadopsis > Illadopsis cleaveri. Next base: position 39,341 of record VXBB01006884.1, read on the forward strand.
TGAGTTTCACAGAATAGTGTAGAACCAGCCCAAGTGACTTTGCACAAACTCTTCTGTATGGATCCCAAATCTAGCTGTTCTGGGTACAGATGTGCAGTTTTTAAGGAGGGCCTCATTGAAAACCCAGAAATGTCAGTCGAAGCTTTTTGGCTGTGCACTAGAAGACTGTGTTAAGGCATTTCTACCAGGAGGCTTCCCTGGAGTTTATATGCCAATTATGAAAAGCAGGATATAGCTGTTGGGAAGGGAAAATTGTAATGGTCATTTATAACTTAAATTTTCATTACAAGCTATATGTGAATCTGAAATGCATTTCAGGATTTTTAAGGGCAGAAAATCTGTCAAGCTGAAAGATATTTATTTAAACTTATTTCCCTCTAACTGACTTTGTGGCCTCTGCAATGTTGCTAAATAAGAAAGTTCACAAAGAGAACCTTGGCACCTGCAGCAAAGTTGCAAATAGAAGAGATACTTCAGAATTCAATTTACTTTGTATTAACTTGAGATCTGATACTCATCATCTGCTTTAACTGCTTGTTTTATCTAAACTGCTACAGTCACATGAACGGGAAAGAAAATTAGGAGATTTCAAATTTGTTGCTCTAAGCAAAATGACTTCCTTATCTAATCTAATAAGAGGCTGGATGAGTTTCCCTGCTTTAATAATCACTGTGTTCCAAACTTCCGTTCCATTAAAAAAATTAACATAAATTGTCTGGAGAATTTATCTTACTATAATCAAGAAAGTTTTCTTCAATACCACCCTAAAATATAAACTTGACAGTAGGCTGAAAAACTCTTGTTACTGATTTTTCTTAGCATAGTAGAATTATAATGATGCATTTAAGGTTTAAAATAGGGAAAAGTACCAGAAGGATGTAGACATCCCAGTGCCAGTAGCTGATGTGAACTTGGTGTGATTAGACTAGGAATAGACTAGACTGTTCAAAGGCAGGGGGCTTATAAAAAAGTCTGTAAGGAATATTGTCAATATAGAAAATGACATTTGACTACTAGGTAGGCATATTATGAAGTGCTGAGACATAAAATAAAAAGTTTTTAAAGTTTTGGTGCTCCACATGTTATGATCTCACATTTACCAGCCAGAGTCCGAAACAACCCTATTTGACTTTGGTGCTTATTCTGGAGTCCATGAGATTTAAAACTTGTTTGTTGCTTCTGCTGAGATTTAATCAGCTGCAGTTTTTAACGTTAACAACAGTCTGTCACTCACAGAAGAGAGCTCATAAGTAAGATGATTAAGGGTAGGGAGGTCACATCCTTAGAAGGAGGGGGAAATCATGTATCTCATAAACTTTGGAGCTGATTATTTTGATGGCACTGTATTTCTTTTGGCTTGGGTATGTGACTGAGGATGATAGAGAAACTTCATGAAGGATTAAAAGAAAGGTCATGACTTTATTTTTCATACCTATAAATTTACTTAAATCATCCCCAAGCATAAGTAGTGTTCTCTGTCAATGTAGGATTCCCTGCTATGGGAAGGTGCTAAATATTGCAGGGCTATTTAAGCAGTTTTTTTGATCAAGCAGTATATTTGCCTTGTGCTTCTAGTGCTTTGTCTTTCCTTGCATTTCATACCCGTGATAAAAGTCATGGGATGTTTTATTTCTGAGAGGGGTCTTAGCTCTCTGAAACCATGGCCTGCTGCAGGGAATGCTGGTGAAAGCAGAAATGTCTCTTTTTAGCAATGTGTCTCTGTAAAGAAGGTGGAGAACCAGCTTTAGTCCTAAACAACCTCTATGAAAGGAAACCTTTGTTTTGACTTCTTCTGCTTTGGTCAATGCCTTAGAATGATTGGTACCTTCACTTCAGCCTGATCAGCTGTGCATGGCATGAGTGGTACTTCAGCAATTTCTCAGCTGCCCTCAAAATCCATGGGAATTTAGAGAATTTTTCCTATTGCATTATGGACTGTGGCAGTCAGTAACTCACTGATAATCCTGCTTTAGTGTCCCTCTCAGCAGCCACTTGGGAAGTACATACAATTCCTTCTGCCTTACTTAAGTGTGATTTTAGACTGGAAGCCTTCAGAGTCATGAGATGTTCCTTATTGATTGCTAAGTTCCTTTATACCTTCCAGTATTTTTGCTGAGTGATTTATCAATATTTAATAAAACTAAATACAACTTTTTTAATTTTGCCTGTCAATTCTAATAATGGAAATTACATTTTTTTAAAGGTTTCTTCTACAACTCTCATATCTAATATCTCTTTCTTTTTTTGTCGTAAGAGTCCTGCAAGATAGCTTAGTCCCAGACAGTGATCAGCAGAGTGATTCTTATAATGACAGTCTTGGCTGTGATTCCTGGTCACAGAAAGGCTAGATTATACATCTGTGGCACTTTAAAGGGATTTGAAAATAAGAATAAAGAGAAGTTGTGTCCACCAAATGGACCATTACATTGTCATGAAATGTAAAATGGCTTCTGTGAAACTGAGAAATAGGCCTCTGTTGATTTTTAGGGAAGAATAATACTTCATAATTGTAAGATAATGTATTATTTTATGAAAGCATATATTGCAGTTGTGGCATGAAAAATCAAAAGGATCAAAACTAATGAATCAATTTTAACATCTTAACACACAGACATATAATCACAGAATCATTTAGGTTGGAAGAGACCTGTGAGATTATTGAGTCCAACCTTTGAAATATCATTCACTACCTTGCCAGCTAGACTGACATTGAGGGCCATGGTGAGTCATTTCTTGAACACCTCCAGGGACTCCACAGCCTCCCTGGGCAGTCCATGCCAAGGTTTAACAACCCATTCTGTGATGAAATTTCTCCTGATATCCATCCTGAATCTCCCCTGGTGCAAGGTGAGGCCATTTCTTCTTGTACTGTCTCTACTTGCCTGGGAGAACAGGCCAGCTTCCACCTAACAATGCTAGAACATGTTAAATATATATGGACATGTTATGCATGCATATTCATGTTATAACGTATAGAAATACAACATGGATTTTAATATGTAAACACACAGATATACATTGATACATTTTCACACATAGATATCCTTTCCAAACCTTTTGTAATTTACCTACATACTGACCTACTGCTGACATCAACCTAAACAACAACCAATTTTGCAGTTTCAAAATTCACTCATGAAAAATATAGAAGGCTGTATCATGCAGTTGTTTGTCTCCAGAATAATATCTTTAAAGTCATTACCAACTATTATAAGACTTGTGAGAAAACTGCAATAATTAACAACATTGATTCATAAGGAGCATGGAATCTACTCAGCAGTGTCTTTTGAATGTAGAACAATCATTTAAAGATGCATCTTGATAGACTTTAAAGGAAAATATCTTCATGCATTGAATCTGTTCAGTGACTATCTGGAATAGATCCAAATTTGCTTTGAAATCTAAATAAATGCATCATAATTCTGAAACAATGACTACAAAATAATGTGAATGTCTGTTGCAGAAACTATCAGGTAAAAAAAAGAGTTCAACACCATTCAGGTTCAAGTGTTAAAAATGAGGCAAAATATAAAGGATACAAGCACCCTGAACCTGTGCTATCTTTCACTCCTCCCAAGGCAATAGTCAAGATAAGAAAATGGGTTTATTTTATTGTGGTGGTGGTTTTGTTTTGCTTTTTCCTTTCTCCTAGAAGGCTTAATGCTAAAATTCTACCCCCTTATATGTTCAAATCCCAGCTCACTAATGCAGATTTTTGGATCCAACATTCAAGTACATAGTTTTCTATTGCATTTTAATCATGTTGTAGTTTTGATGCAAAATATCACTAGGGAAATGTTCAAGCTTTCAGGCTACTGACTCACAAAATAAACATTGTCCAAAGCCAGCTCCTGTAGGGATCCACACTGTATATATGTCTATATATGTCAATAAATTTTCCACTAATGGACATTTATCCTGATCAGACAAAGAAGAGAACAGCATGAGACTGTTGGTACATTTTGTGTTTGCATGAGTATTGAATATTTTTTGTGCTTCTGTCTGTGTTGATCTGTGTGGCTGGCCATATGTATATTTATATATGTGTTGTTTACTTCTGTCTGTGCGTCTACTGGGAGCACATGTGGAGTGTTGTTAGGCTGAATGTGGGGAGATGGAGGTCTTGAGCTCACCTTTTTTGGGCTGGAAAACCCAGCCACCCCTACAAAACCACAGGATATTTCAGCACGGAAAGGACTGCAGTTGCTCACTGGCCCAACTCCCTGCTCAAAGTAAGGTCAGCTATGGGATCAGACCAGCTCACTCAGGGCTTTCTACCCTGAAAACTTCATAATGTCTCTGGGCAACTTGTTCCAAATCTGGACTACCCTTGCGGTGAAGAAGTTTTTACCTACAGCAAGTCAGAGTTGTGTTCCTTCTTTTTCTTTTCTTTCTGTGCTGCTCATTTTCTCCACAGCAGCTGGCATGGGACTGTGNTACCTACAGCAAGTCAGAGTTGTGTTCCTTCTTTTCTTTCTGTGCTGTTCATTTTCTTCACAGCAGCTGGCATGGGACTGTGTTTTGGGTTTGTGCTGGAAAGTGTTGATAACCCAGGGATGTCCAGCTAGTGCTGAACAGTGCTCACACAGGGTCAAGGACTTCTCTGCCTTTCACACTGCCTGGCCAGTCGGGGAGTGCACAAGAGCTGGGAGGGTCACAGCTGGCAATGATATTGACCCAAGAGATATTCCACATAACAGGACACCATTCTCAGCAATAAAAGCTCTGCGAAAGAAGAAGGAAGGGGGCATTTGGGCATTTTGAATATGCTGTGCTCCCAAGTATGCTTTACACATTATGAAGCCCTTTTCCAGAGATAGCTAAACACCTGACTGACCATGGGCAGTGATGAATGAATTCCTTATTTTACCTGGTTTGCATGAGCAATTTCTGCGTTAATTGTTCAATTGTCTTTAGCTCAACCCGTGAGTTTTCCCACCTGTACACCTCTGATTCTCTCCCCAAACTCATGAGAGCAAACTGCCAGGCAAGGTTAAGTCACAACACTCTCCCCTACAAAACTGACTGTTCTTCAGAGAAGATGCTTTTTTAAGTTTTATTCCAATGTTAGAATAGCTCGAAGTACTTACCAGCAGCTAATCCCTCTGACACATTGCCTGGCCTGCCACTTGGATGTGCTAAGGATAACTTTTTAGTAATTGATACATCTGCAGAGTTTAATATATGGCTTGGGGTTTAGTAGATTAAGCCACAACATCCAGCAAATCAGGATTGCCCTGGACATTCAGAACTCTTTCATACATATGGAATATCAGCTAAAAAGCATCTTCTCTCCTGCTTTAATGCTTACACAGACTTTCACTACATTGGCAGGTTCAACAAATTTTTTTTTGCTGGTAAAACTTAAGGTATATGCTTACAGGTTAAAATCGGGACTCCTTCCATTTACCTTTGAGTATTGGGGCACATGAGTAGGAGGATCATTAACTTGTATTTACTAACTGGTGGGAAAAGAACACAGGAAAGAACTCCCTTAAATATTTTCAGTTAAAGTCCTGGACAAGTCACACCTATTATTTTGCAGTAATTCACTTTAGTAAGCAAAAATAATAGAGGCCATTAATACTGTTTGAAAGTAAACTCTCCATCAGCAGTTCCTGAAATCCCTGGTCTAAAGAAATTATATGATGAATGATGCACTATTACTAGAAATTGTTATTTCAGGTTTCCAAGCTAGCAGACAACCTATCTGTATACAAAAAAAACAAACCAAAAAACCAACAAAACCTGAAGTTAATTTCCAAGCCATTTTTCCCAGAGCTTTCTTTCAGTGACCTAAAGACTTATTTCAGTGTTGATCTCATTATATATGTATGGCTCTATCTAATCTTCAATATCGACAAATGGAATTTTAAAAATGCATATGTCATGTGAAAGGGTGAGATTTTTCTCAACCCTTAGTGCAGAGAGATTTCTTTAGTGTTTGACTTGTCTGTCAGCTCTGAAGAAAGCCAAGACCTTCATGCCTGCTCAGTCTTACAGCATCCCATTGTAGGGACCCTTCACTGAACAGTCCTACTGTATTGGAGGGTAACTTGACTGAATTATTCAGGGACACACTCCAACAGCATAAGGGGGACCCCTCTGTGGGTCGCATCATCTTGAACTTCCAGAGTGCAGACTTTGGTCTCTTTAGGAGACTCGTGGAGAGAGTTTCTTGGGGGGCAGTGATAAAGGACAAAGGATCCAGGAAAGCTGGAGGTGTTTTCAGAAGGAAATCTTAGAGGTACAGGAGCAGGCTGTGCCCACGGGCCAAGAGACAAGCTGATGGGGAATAAGACCAGGCTGGCTGAACAGAGGGCTTTGGCTGGTACTCTGGGAAAAAAGGAGAGTTTATGACCTTTGGAAGAAAGGGCAGGAAACTCAAGACTACAGGGATGTCATGAGGTTATGGGGGGAGACAGAAGGGGCCAAAGCCCAATGAGCTTTTAATCTGGATGGTCCTCTAAAAGACAATAAAAAATATTGCTATAAATACATATGCAAGAAAATGAGGCCCAAGGAGAATGCCCATCCTATATTGGACATGGAGAGAAATGTAGTGACCAAGGCTGAGGAAAAGACTGAGGTACTTAATTCCATTTTTGCCTCAGTCTTTAACAGTAAGACAGTTGTTCACTGTGGTTATTTGGACAAATTTCTTTACTGAGAAGGTTGTCAGGCATTGGAACTGACTGCCCAGGGAAATAGTTGAATCATCATCCCTGTAAGAGTGTAAAAGATGTGTAGATGTGCTGCTTAGGGACATAGTTTAGTGGTGGACTTGGCGATACTGTGTTACCTTTAGACTCAATGATTCTAAAGGTCTTTTCCAACCTAAATAAATCTATGATTACATGATGAGTTTTTATGATTTACAAGTAGTCCTACATTTTAAAGGATTTAAGACCCTTTTTCAAGGAAGAGCAGAAGAAACACAAAAACAAGTGCTTGAAAGTTTGACATTGTAAGGCTATTTTGGCATTCTATCCCTGTGCTTTATTTTGTGAGCTTTTTGATCATTGCCTGAGTGTGAAGCCTTTGTTTTCCTGAAAAAATTGTCACATAAATATAGGTATTACAGATGAAATAAGCTTATTAGGTCATTTCATCCCTTTGCAGGTGTATTGGGTCTGGCTGAGATGAAGTTTATTTCCCCACAGCAGCCCTAACAGCTCTGTGTATCGCATTGGTAGCTGGAAAAGTGTTGATAACACACCAGTGTTCTGGTTTCTCATAAGCAGAGCTGGCACAGCATCAATGCTGTCTCTCAACATTTTCCCCCAACAAGGAGCTGGGCGTGGGCAAGATTCTGGTAAGGGGACACAATCAGGCCAGGTGACCTAAATTAACCAGAGAGCTATTCCATGCCATTTGTTGTCAGATATAAAAACTAAGATAAGGAGGAGGAACTGGGGCATGTCTTATTTACAGTGTTTGCCTTCTGGAGCAATAACTGTACATGTTGAATCTCTGCTTCCTGAGAAGTGGCTGAACATCTCTTGCTGATTGAAAGTAGAGAATAAATCTTTTTTATTCGCTTTGCTCATGCACACACAAACGTTCTCTTTTGCTTTAGTAAATTGCCTTATCTCAACCTACAAGTCTCAACCTACAAGTTGCTTTCCATCTTATTTTCTCTCCCTATCTACCTGGACATCTGGTGTCCACCAAGGTCAACCCACTTCAGTCCTTTAAAAAGGCCATAGGTGGGTTGACCCTGACTGGATGCCCGGCACTCACAAAGCTCCTCTCTCATTCTACTCCTCAGCTGGGCAGGGCAGAGAAAATATAACAAATGGTTCATGAGTTGAGACAAGACAGAGAGATCACTCAGCAAATACTATCACAGGAAAAACTGGCTCAAATTAGAGATATTAATTGAATTTGTTGCTAATAGAATCAGAGCAGAATAATGAGAAGTAAAATAAGACCTTAGAAACCATTCCCCCACCCCTCCCTCCTTCTCAGCTCTACCTCCTCCCCCAGCACCTCAGGAGACAGGGAATGGGGGTTACCAGTTTATCACACATTGCCACAGCACAGGGAGAGCAGTCCTTCCCCTGCTGCAGCACTGGGTCTTCCCAATGCAAGGCAGTTCTCCATTAATTTCTCCAGTGTGAGTTCATCTCTCAGGAAACAGTTCTCCGCAAACTTCTCCAATGTGGGTCATTCTTCCATAGGCTGCAGTTCTTCAAGAACAGGCCGCTCCAGTGTGGGTCCTCACAGCATCACAAGTCCTACCAGGAAACCTGCTCCAGTGAGGGCTCCTCTCTCCATGGATCTCTAGATCTCAGCCCTTTGCAGCACAGGCTTACCAGAGGTTCCGAAACTCCTCTCAGGCACCTACCTGATCTGGGATAGGTAGGATCTTTCACAAGCTGCAGGTGGATCTCTTCTTCCCTGTGGACCTCCATGGGCTGTAGGGGGTCTTCACCATGGTCTTCACTGCAGGCTGCAGGGAAATCTCTGCCCCAGTGCCTGGAACACTCCCCCCACCCCTTCTCCACTTACCTTGGTGTCTGCATTGTTGTTCCTCTCACATATTCTCACCCTGCTCTTCTCTGGGTGCAATTTCACCTGCACAATATGTTTGGTTTTTTTTTTTTTTAAATAGGTTGTCACAGAGTCATTGCCATAATTTATACTTGTCCCAGCCTTAGCCAGTGGCACATGTGTCTTGGTGCCTCCTGGGATTGGCTCTGTTGGAAAAGGGGAATACTTCTGTCACCTTCTTACAGAAGCCAACCCCTTAGCTCCCCTGCTAGCAAAACCTGCCCATGAAAATCCAATACACCTTGTAAGTGCAAGTACATTTCCTATGGTAAATTATCTAGTGCAGGCCTAGACAGAAAACAAATAAATTTTGTAAAAACAGCAAACCAAAACAAAACACCAAAGCTCCTTCCCTACAAACATTTCAAAAATTTATTTTTATTCTGAATCAGAAGAACATTCAAAATTCATGACAGAACTAAGAAGACAGAGAGAGACCAATACAAATGTAGTACCACCTGTGTGAAAACTCACTGGGAATTTGGAAAACTTGAATTTCTATTTCTGGACAAAGAAGGATTTGAATACTTTTGTCTCTTGCCCTGACCAAATAAAACGACTGCTAACACTTCTGAACAAATATATCTCACCTAGAATTCTTCTACTTTATAAAAGAATATGTGATTTCAGATTTTTTTTTCATTTCTGATTTAATTTTACAATCATTAATTTCTAATTGGTCTTATTTAAACTTGGCTATACACTAAGACCACCTTAAATAATTTCTTTTTCTCCTTGGTGTTTATAGCCTTCAAATGTACGTAGACAGTTAACATCTCCCTTCCCCCTTTCCCCCTCCAGTCATTGCTTAGCAAGTTATACATATTTATTTCTTTTAATCTTTCACCGTAAGTCAATCCTTTCAGCCCCTCAATAATTTATGTTGCTTTTCCTCGAATTTCCTCCAATGTGTCAAGATTTTTTCTAATACTGTGAGGCCTTGCATACTTTATTCTAGGCATATACTCAACTGTTTACATGGAGAGAGATAGAATATCAGTAGCTTATGTTTGCTGCTTTCTTTAATTTGCATGCCTGGTGTCTGGGTTTTTTCAGAGTACCATAAACAATTCTTATTATTTTTCTACTTAGAATGAGTTTTCATACCACATATATTTTCCTACATAAATAATGGTCATATGAAAATTATTTCACTCCATGTCCTCTTGAAAGGTCACCTGACTTCAAAAATCTGGTAAACAAGTCAAAGCCACAAACACAACTCAGTCAAATATTTGTCAGCTGTCTCATCTCCAAACACAGAACTCACCTCTCTGTATTCGGGAACTTGCAAGCATTCAAATAGGCGCTCAAGTGGATATGGCTTAACAGTTTCCAGTCTTGGAAGGTGGTATGCACACAAAGCAATCTGGGCTCTAGCAAACATAATAAAATAGTTTTTACAGAAAAATGGGTCATGTAAGGATTGAAGGCAGTGCTTGATTTCATAAGGAAGTTTTGCAAGTTGATGTTGGTGCCAGGAATTCCTTCACATATAGAAGACTCTCCAGGCCTTGGAGAGACTTAACAAGTGAGTTTAGGACAAACACAAGCTCAAGCTGTTCATCAAGGGGCTGAGGTTGCTGCTGAAGAAGTGTGGGATTTGGTCCTTGTGAGTGACCATGTTGTCAGCTGGGGAGATCTCTGGAGAGCCTTAATCCATTCTGAGGTGACAAGACACTTAAGAAATATTGCAGTGTGAGAGACCAACCAAAGAGATAATTATTAGGGTCTAGCTGAGTGTTCTGGTTGTGTTCAGATTGCCAGAGCAAACATTACCTCAATGGTATATGTTAATTAGAAATCAAAGTTGTGCAGGGTAAAGGAAGTATCAGAATAAAGAGCAGGTAATGACAATTTGTTCCCACTTTCAGCGTCTTCATAGATATACTTGTCCCTAAGAGTCATTTAGTGGTATTCATCATTATATTAATTAAATTGTATGATTAAAATGAGATTCAACATTGTAAATATATCATCTAATCAGCTACTCGGCTTCTCTGTTATCTCTTAAATAGTATTATCATTCTCAGCTGCATGAAGCTCTCAACAACAAAATGCTTATTGTTTCTTTGCTAAATTGACATAATACGTTGACTATTATAATTGAAAATACATATATCTTGGGTGCTTTGCAAAAAACATGATATTATCCACCATAGAGCTTTTTTCAGTTATTTAGAAAAGTTTTGGGTTGAGTTTAACTCTTCAGTTTTAGACTATTTATGGGTATAAATCATCTGACATAATGGATATTTAGAACTTTTGATTTGTAAATTATTGAAAGTAAATTATTAATTTAGAGGAAAAAAATTACAATCATTATTTCCACCCAAACTATTACAATTACAATTACAATTACAACTACAAATACAATTACAATTTTTTTTCCCAAATAATTTTAAATTATTTTTATTCATGGTATTGGGCAATAATTTTTTTTTCTACCACATGAAATTATCTATGTGATCTAAATAAATACCAATTTCCTTTGCTGAAATGTATATTTTTATTTCTTAAGTCTCAAGGTTTCTCTTCTTTCCTGTTTGATTTGTGTTTGTGTATTTACCCAATAATTAGATTTTAGTGGATTATTTTGCAGCAATTAATGGTTCTTTTATTTTTCTGCTGTTTGTGGCATATGACCATAGAATAGTTTGGGTGTGAGGGGATCTTTTAAGGTCATCTAGTCCAACATTGCCATGGACAGGGACACCTGCAATTATATCGGGTTGTTCAGAGGGCCATGTGACCCCATCATGAATGTTTCCAGGGATGGGGCATTTATCACATTTAACTGGGCAATCTATTCCAGTGTTTCATCCTCCTCATTGTAAATTGTTTTTCTTTATTTCTAGTCTAATTCTACCCTTTTTTAGTTTAAAACCATTAGTGCTACAGACCCTCCTAGTGCTAAAGACCCTACTAAAAATTTCTGGTTTCCATAGCTTTTCAAATATCATGGTGAGTGGTTTAGCATGAGGGGATATTTTCTTAATTTGCTCTCTGTCACTCTATTAATTATATTTTCATTATAGTAAGATGCTGTATTCCAATACTTTATATTTCTGATTTTGAGGGGATACAAAATATGCTTTCATTGTGCAACTGTCCTTCTTTTTGTATAGTGACACCACTCCTAATTTGGTCCAATCACATTTTATTGTTTTACTGCCACATCATTCTCCTAAGGCAGTTTAATAGATCTACAGCCTGCACATAAATATGCCTGATATTGAAACCTGTGATGCTCTGCCACCCATCCCATCTATACTCCAGTTTCCTACTTGAAGTTATATCTAGCCTTGTTTTTTCACCCTCTGAATATGCTCATTTATGCATTTAATCTATTCCTCTAACAAGTTTACTGACTGCTGAAATTTTTCATGTATGCATGAAAATACCTTTTTAAACGACCTATCATACTTACAGGCCACTTTACATTTTAGAGGATTTTACAGATAGTAATTAATCAAAGATGTCTCCATAGAACAGAAAATAAAATTTGAGTATCTCAATTTTACAAAGACAAACCTGAACAGGGAGATTTAGGTGAGTTGCTCAAGGCAACACTGAAAATTAGTGGAAGATTCAGAATGATGGCCTTATATTTCACAGGCAACACTTCTTTGTTCAAACATTTGAACATTTCTTTCTTCAACATTTCCTTTTCATTGCTTTGATTTCAACACACGTTCTACAAATTGTAAGAACTTTCTTACAATTTGTCACATGGCCCTGAAAACATATACAATGATTTTTCTCCTTGTCAAATAATTTTAGCATTGTCAATCTACAGAAATCAAAGCTTTATGTTGTTGGAAAAAAAGAATTTGCTGGTCTCCTTTTGAGAATCAGAAAATTTATGAGCAGGTGCGACAGACCTCATTTTATTGGATTTAAAACCTTTGGCACGTGTAATATAAACTACATATATTTTCTCTTTTAGAATGCATGGTTTTGTGCACATAAAGTTTGAAGGATGAAAAAAATTAACTAATGTCTTTCATAAAAAAAAAATCTTCCTCAAATAACTGTGATAAGTGTGATGCTCTTCAGAACACATATATGAGTTCAAGATCTGCAAGGGAGGAAAGTTTATCAGTATGTCCATAAAATCAACACATAATAAAGGCAGTACGCCCTGTCTCTCAGGAGCTGTATCCCTCTTGCTGTTCAGTTAGCTGAACAGTAACTCCTTCTGGCAGTTAGTGAAGAATGAGAACATAGGAACACCTTGCCTAATCCAATATTCTCTATCTAGCAATGGTGAGCTGAGAAACAGAAAAATGCATTAGAGTCTGTCCCCAGAAAGACTTCATTCTGTTAAGATTTCATTGATCTCTCAAGACTGAGGATTATAACTGCTCTCAAAGCATTTTTTTAGCATTAAATATAATAGTTCTAGCTCCTCTTCTTATCAATAAACTCAAACATTTATTTCTCTAAACCTAGGTTTACACTTAAAACTGTTTTCAGGGAGGACTGTGACCATCTTAAATCAAGGTTCTAAGGGGAGAAAAAACCCCATATCCTAAGAAAAATAAATCCCATTTGAATGTGTTTAACTGAGTAAGGAAACATTTGGATGAAAGTGTTTTCCTGCTGGTGCACATTGCTTATCTACTACTGGGTTCAAATGCTGATTTTAAATTGAAGTGTAGAAGTGTAATGGTAGACTGAAACTGAACAGGTATAATGGACAACTTCTTTCAGGGCAGAGCAGTGTTCTTGAAGGGCTCTACTGCAATAAGTTTTAGCCCCTCTTTTGTTGATTTCCATCGTAAAGAAAGGAGGACAGGAAGTGGAACAGTGCACACAGTTCTTGTTCTGATGCAGTATTTGCAAAAGGCCAAATTCTGCATCCTTGTGCACAAGGAACAAAGCCTTTACCCTCCCTGCCTGTACAAACATAGGATTTGGCATTCTGTGGCAAAGTTTTCCCCCAACTAAATAGGATGCATATGGAAAATATGACATGTTAAAATCTGCTTGTTTCAATAAATAACCTTTTGTTTTTGTTTTGTGAGAAGATCAGACCTTTGTTCTATGAGAAGACATATACTTCAGATGGTTTCTCTATAGTGTTTGAATTTGTCTATGGCTCATGGAAGAAATTTCCAGGCATATGAAAGACATAAAGGTGCTGGGAAGAGTCAGCATGGGTTTTGACACAGTGTGCCATAACAATTGTATGATGACTTATGGTTAATATAAAAAGACCTGAAGTCAGGTGGAAAACTGACTGGACAATTTTGCTCAAAGTTTTTGTGGTTAGAGGCAACCCAATGTCCTGAGCCTTGCACCTCTGTGGCACCACATCACCTGGTCTCCTCTGCTCACTGTGGTTTATGGAGGCTGCCCACTCCACCTTCTAGACTACTGACTTTGCAATCTCATTTGCTGAACGTTTACAGTTGGCTTATTTAGAAAATTTGGACATACAGGGCATGAAGTGAGAATATAATTCCTCCTGTGCTCGGTATTTTTTTTCTGTACCAGATATCTGTTTTATCTGTTGTTCAAAACCTGATGAGAAATTAACTAAGAAATGAACTAATTCTCTCATCTACTAGAAGAGGATTACAGCCATTGTTGTATTTAGATATTGAGGTGGGCAACAAACAACAAATGTATTCTGTAGAAAACCATGAAGCAACAAAGGGAGATTCAGTCTCAGATTTGTCTCTGAAGCATAGTGTCCTCGGGGACACCCTAATCAAACCTGTGGGGAAAAAAAAAAAAAGACCATTGTATGGATTTATAGCTGTGAAGAAAATCACTATGTGATCTGATAGCTCATAATCTCGTTGTAGAAAGATGGCTTTATTAATGAATGCATTGTATTTTAGTCACACACTGAATTTTTTAGGCAATTAACCACTGGGGAAAAAAAAGGGAAATTAAAAGCAATTGCCTTATTTTTGTTCGAATGTGATTAACTGAAAAGATGATATAGTATACAGTATATTAACAAAAATATCCTATGAATATTTACCAGGCATACTTAATCAACTGAGAATACATGCAGTCAATGAATCAGTCATTTTCTGAGACCTTAGGTACTCCTAGAATAATGTACTGAAACAGACTGAACTATTGAGATGTTCTCTTGGGTCAATTAGCAATTTATCATAAAATGCTAGTCTTCATGTGCACAGTAGACATCAAACTTGAAACCAAATTTTTCAGTCTGTTGAGTATATAAAACAAATTTAGAAATGTCCTGAACATGATAGCTTTATAGATACTATGGGCAATAAAGATTTTTTTACAACCTGGAATACAAAACTCTCACACACACACACACATTCACACACAGAATCATAAAGCCATAGAGTACCCTGAGTTGGAAGGGACCCTCAAGGATCATCAAGTCCAGTTCCTGGCCCTGCACATAACCAACCCTAAACTGAATCCTATGCTGATTCATATACTAGACCACCGTGTGTTCCAAAAATCATGTGTGATCTCCTGGATGTTTACCACTACCCAATTACCTACCTATGTCTACCAGAGGAAATGCTGGTAGATGTTATGTGACCTATGAACTCTAAATCTTTCCACTTTTCCATTCATGATCCTTATCAAGTTACTTGAACTTAAGAGTGTAATAGCTGGTAAAGGCACAACTGAGTACAATTCAGTGAAAGGAAGGCAACTGTAAGACCAGAGAATTTGTCACTTCACAACAGGAGGCTGCATAAACAGATGAGGCCCTACAGAAGCAATCCTCAGGTTATCAAATATATTCTAGCTTTCAATAGCAGTTATAGGTCATTATGTTATGAAAACATGATGGATATTCATATTAAAATTTGCTTAATCTTTGACTTTGCATTTGCCATCAGCTGGGTTTAAGTGGCTAGTAAAGTCAGTGAAGGTCCAGCCCTGACGACTTTGGATGAGTGATGGTTCTGTCATACTAACAAATCTTTGACTCAATCCATCTAGACAGCTTCCATGTCCCTTCCCAGTGCTCAATCCTTTATTAACATATGAGAATTTTTTGTCAGAGCTTTATCTTGTGCACCTTAGTTTCCTCGTGCTGTCAGCAATACCTATACCTTTATAACACAGCTACGTAATATGACCGATGGGTTACAGACAAAATTTATTAAACTGAGAGATAAAGGACTTGCCCCAGTGACTACTTGCCTGGAGTAACAATGAAAATTGATGCCTTTCAGTCATAATGTTGATATATCCATATGCACGCTTTAAGCTTTTAATCATAAATACCCTTTGGTCCTGCTTTATGACAATGAATTTCAAAATTGCATGTTTTTCTCTAGAGGTAGCATTCAAAACTGTAGTAGAAGTAAAAAGCTGAGGAAGAGAATGACAAAAAAAAGAAATTATCCTCTTTTATTGAACTAACTAAGTGCTTCTATTATCAGATTGTATCATCACAGGTGCATAATAATTTCCATTGCCTTCAGCTTCAAGCATTAAGAAGGCATTCAGTTCATACATGAGCTCAAAAGTGTACATTTTAAAAGATTGCAGTAGTATCTCCCATGCTGAGGTACACAACGAAGCATGTAGTCAATCAAAAACCACCAAAAAAAATTAAATAAGAACCTACTTAGAAACACATTATCATTTATACTACCTGCAGTCAGGTGCACTTTTTACAATTATGACAGATAATGAAACCAGTACAGTATCAGCACCTGAATTCTGACTTCCAGAAAGACCTTTCCTAATTCTCATTTGCCTCAGAATATTTTGTTTCTACAGTATTACCAGTTACAGATATCTCATGAGAAAATTGAATATATTGGTAGGAATCCTTTGATAAAAGAGTATTTGCAGAAAAAAAAGATTAGGAGATGGCAAAATTCCCATGGGAACTTCAGAATTTGCTCTATGAATTCAGAAAGAGAATTAAATTTAATGAGACTTAGCTGCTGAAAAGCCAGGTAGCAATAAAATTCCATTATCTTTGTGAAAGCCTTCTCCAGTTGTAGAATCACTAAAAAACAGGGCTAAAAAGGAATTCAAGAGATTATCCAGGGAAAGGAGACCCAAGACAAGATAAATTATTGCTGTGTCTTTTGGGTAAGTGCTTTTAAGCTTCCTGTGAAAAACACCTACTGATGGAAACTGAACAAATTTTTAAGGCAATTAAGAGTATTATTAAAATATTTTTCCTCATGTCCAGTCAAGATTTTTCTCCGCATTTCTTGTCTTAGCCTCCAAAAATTTTAAGCACAGGTTAATTCTTCTCTTATTTCAACACCTTGCTGCCATATACCTCACTTGAATTTTTTGTAGATGCACCAAAAATAGTTGGGTTTTTTCTGTTTTATTGTTCATGTGTTTTCTAGATCTTTCCTTTTGCTCTTCTCTTCAATTAGGTCAACTTACTGAAGTGTAGTGCTCAACATCAGCTTGTGCTCAGGCTGAATGCTTTAGTGGGGTGGAAGCACTGAGTTTAAGCTTCCTGTCTTGCTGTATATCAGAGCTCTGCTGCAGTTTATAAGTGTTAATAAAGAATTTATTGTCTGCTGTCATATGATGACTGCCTCTTTCTTACAGCCTTCAGATGTTCCTTGAAGAACTGCTGACTAATTAGCCATTCACCTTTCTGTATTTGCCCTTGTTTTCTGCCTGAAAACAGAATGTCGTATATTCTCCTACCCTTATTTTGCCCCCAGGTTTTTTCTTTTAGTTTTACCTTAAACATACTTAGAGTGTCTCTCAACTTTTTATATCTACATAATCAGTAAACAGGCTGACATTATGATCCAAATTGTTAAGTCTGATGCTGAGAAAGCCAGTCAAGACTGATGTTGAGTCTCATATTGCCTGATTTATTCTATTTGTCCTACATGGTCTCTGAAAGTGAGCAAGACCCTGGAATCAGGCCTGCTTGCTCAGGATTATGCTCCTCCTGGAGCTGACTTTACAAATTTTTTTCACAGCATGGCGATGTGGATGGATGCACTCACCAGCTGCCTTCATTTGTTGATCAAAGTTCTCCATTCTGCTACAGACCTCTCCTGTTTAATCAGCTCCACGTTTCCCAGGGGTAATGAACATGAAGCACGCATATCTTCTTTAAAAAATTAATAGACTCTCATCATTTTTTATCACATGGATGATTTTTTCACCAAGGTGCTGAATGGTCTGTGGAGATCCCAGATGCTCCCTCTGGACTTTTTTGTTTGTTTTTGGGTTTTTTGGTTTTTTTTTTTGGTTTGGTTTGGTTTGTTGTTTTTGGTTGGTTTTTTTTTGAAACAAGATATACTTAGTCAGTAACTGCATATAATTTGTTTAAACAGAGGACACAAGTGTCTGTCACATATTAATCTCAACAGCATATCTTTAAAAAAACATTCTGCCTAGACTCTACCTCTGAGCACTGTTCTGTTCCTCTAATCACTATTTCTGCCATGGTCTGGTGAAAGTAAGACAAAATCAATTAGTTATTACTGTCATCATTGTAAAATGCACATATGGGGTGACAGAAAATAAAAAAGTATGCTAAATTTAATTCTGGTGTAAATGTTTATTTTCAGGAGATGAAGATGTTCTTTGGACTGATTTTTTTTTTTTAATTCTATATTCTAACTATTTTGAAGATATTATTCCTTAGGCAAAGATAGAAGCAGATATGTCTACTCAAAAGTGTTCCTAAATTTAGGTTTCATGTGTTTTATTTGGTTACTAATTCAGTAAAAGAACCTGTTTACCCAGCAAAAGGTCTAGGCTGTTTTATTGATTGGAATACTGGAAACATTAACTCCTGTGTGAATATGGAAGAAAGCATTTATTAATTATCGAATATAGAATGTATTTTTAAATTTAATTACTTCATAAAGGCAAATTATCCTTTCTAAGTTGAAACACTTTTTTAGCTGAATACTGTAAATTTATCAAGGTCAAAAAATGTTCAAAAACTAGATAAGCTAAATAATGTTTTAAAAACTACTTTGAAAAACAAGCATAATAATAGTTTTTACTTTAGATTGAATTTGAATATTTAGGCATATTTTTTTAATCTAGAGAAACTGTTTTTAAAATTGATTTTAGGTAACATGTACCAAACAGTAAAATAACTCTTTGAAGCTATTTCAAGCTTGTTTCTAGAACCTTCCTCAGGAAATGTCCTTCATACTAATTCAGTTGTTAACCTTTTGGTGAACGTACAGTGGACATGCATGTGTGGGGCTTGTAATATAAATGTTTAAAGCAGTAAGTTGAATAGAGAAAACAGTATTAAAGTTAATTCTTGCAGTCTGCATGACACAAAATAAATATTTGGGAAAAGTGAAAAAACTGTCAGCATTGTGGGCTGATATTCAGATCCAGGAAGCTGATGGATGTTATATGGTCTATGTTTGTATTCCTTAATCTACAGTTTCATGTAATGAAAACAGACAAGTTAGAGATGGGGTTGTAATAGGTCATTTAGGTGACCTGCTTTTAAATAATATGTTGATTCTTTGGATATCATGTAGCATAGTAATTCTCTTGAGTGGCAGTTGATTATTACCTGAAACAAAATTTTAAATATATGGGGGGGTTTTGTTTGAATATGATTGTCCTTGAATGGAGCATTAGTCTTAAGCATATAACATCTTCTGTCTGTGGGGAAGGTAACCAACCAGCAGTGGATAAGCTGAAACAGATATTGATAATGCTGAAGATGGTAACGAGGTCACTATTTAAAGAGGCCTCAAAATTATAAGAAGAGGTGATTAGTTTCAGAGGCTTAGAAAGAAGACAGAAGGCAAGTGAGAGCTGGAGGAACAGTAATTAAAGACCATGAAGAGGCAGATCCATGATGCATGGAAAAGGTGCTACAAGCTGAGATCCTGGTCTTCTAAGAGATCTTTCACACATGTTAAAGAAATTGGAGGACCTCTAGATGAATCAGGGCAGAAGGGAATAAAATTGAGTGACATCTGAAGTAATCCAAGTCCTTGTGATTTGTCATGTTTTTGCATTGTATGCTTCAAACTCTGGCAGTTTCCTGGGACTTAAACTGTCGTTTGGTACCCAGCCCAAGTTGTACCCTGACTAGCTCAAATTACTAACAGAGATGTAGCTAGAGAATCTCTAAATTGTGCCTCTACATGGGTGCAGTACTCTCAGTTAATATGCTTTTCCTCCATCTTTACACCTTAATGTTTGGGGGATAGCTATAGGGCAATTTGTTTACATTAATTACGTAAGTCTCCAGTAGCTGAGGAGATAACCTTCAATGTTCTGCTGTGCTATAGATGTTCAGTAAGTGACAAGTGAACAATACACTCTTTTCAGAAACTCAGCGAGTGATTTCTTTGAGAGTTTGTGAAGACTTCAGCATTTTGAAGACTGGCAGGAAAATTTGAAATTTTAAGTACTTTGAGCACCATTATATCTATTCCTTTGGAGTCAACATTTTTTAGCCAAGAAACAGAGGGAAAGTGCTGAGTAAATGTAAGATGATATGTTCTATTTGGATATTTTTGTGGAAGATACCTGGTTTTGCTCCTTTTAATCATAAAAAAGAAAAGTAAGGAGAATAAACTAAAACTCACAGCTTAAGAAGAATCTCAAAGGCTGGGAATAGACATCATTATAAAACTTATGCACTATACCAAAATTAAAAGCTCTTTTGCAAGCCTGATGTTGAATCAATTTCCCCCTCTGTTACTGTTAGTGATACAGAGTGATTTTTGGCTTGCTCCACTGGCTGTGTCAAGTATACTGCTCCTTCATGTACCCAACTTCTTAGCATCCAATTCCAAAGTCAGAAGCACAAGCTTTGGTCACTGCAGATGGATTGCAACCATGGAATCGTAAAATTGCAGAATAGTTTGGGTTGGAAAGGCTCTCAAAGGTCATCTAGTTTCAGTCCCCTGACTTGGGCAGAAAACCTTCATAATATTGCCTTCTGGGACAGTTACAGCTACTGAGTTTTATAACCAAGGTTTTGCAATTTTGGAATAGTGATACCTGTTAGTATTGCTGTTCAACCTCTCCAAAAGTATGTGTGGGTTTTTTCTTTCAAATGAGTATGATCTTTTGATAGAAAAAAATGAAGAATGACACTCTCTTGCTGTACAGCGGCCCTGAGAAGTTTGGGCATTTTTCATTGTGATCTTATTGAGCTTTTTAAACTATTATTTTATGGAAAAACAACCCCAAACAAACCAAACCAAAACAGGAAATCAGCCCCAAACCCTTGGAATTATCAAATATTCTTACAGAATAGACAAGATCAATGTTTATGGTGAGGTGTCTCATTTTGAATGACTGATAAAGATAGAACTCTAGTGTAATGGTCAAGGGCTCTGAGGAAGTATTAGTAAGAAGGAATGTTTTAACTTTTTTGTTTTGACAGACTTCCAGTTGCTTGCAATCATCTTACCAAAACAATCCTGTAAGGTACGTTTTTGAATGACACACTCACATATTTATATACTTAAAATGTTCCTAGAATACCATTTGTTTCAGGTTGATGGGTCAAAGGGCAAGAATGCAGTTCTTATTGCTGTGCAGCTAATGGCATAATTTTGAGAAGGATTTCATTTAGAAGTGGTGATGAAACCAATCTACCTCAAATACAAAAGGCGATTCTCCCATCTTCCAAGGGAAGTCTTTAGCAAGTCAACAGAATATAGTGCTCTGTAGAAAAATGTTTCCTTTTTTACTTTACATTTTTTTCCTCCCTAAGGTCAAGAATCCTGATGATAGCAAGTGATATACTCAAGAACACTCTAAATAGCTTAAAATGTGATGTTTAAAAAAAAGCAGAGTAGGGTCCCCTTGCTGTGCTGGTTTTGCAAGGAAGTGATTTTTTCAAGAAAGTTATAGCATAACTAATCAGTGACTAGGTTTGAATATTGACATCTGGCGTAGTCACTAGAAAGGTGACACGCCTCTGTGAACGCACAGGGTTAAAATCAGAGAAATCCCAGGAAAACTCCACTTTTCTTCCAGCCTCAGAACAGGTAACAGGGGCCGGTGGGGCTGGCCCCACTCTGCTGCTTGGCCCCCAGGCCTGGCTGGGACCTGCCGCTGCAGCAGTCCAGGCTGGATCGGGCCCGGCGGCTCCTGGGCAGGGGAAGGGGAGCAGAGTGTGCCCCATTCCCAGCTGGATCGGGCCTGGCAGCTCCTGGGCAGGGGAAGGGGAGCAGAGTATGCCCAGTTCCCGGCTGGATCAGGATCGTGCCGCTAAGCTGTGATCCCCAGGGGTCTAGCTGGGCTGGACGGCCCCTGCTGAGGGCCAGACCCCTTCTTTCCCCCACCACCACAGCCCGCAGGGCCTGGCCGGGCCGAGCCCTTCCTCAGCCACACTACAGATCGTGCAGCTGAGAGCAAAAGCGGTTCTACAGCCGGACAGGTGGCCCCGCAGCAGGCAGAACCCCAAAGTCCTGGCACACCCGTAACACGGCCTGATTTTACCACCTTTGGCCACTGCCTAGGGAAGAACCATCGTGCCCTCTGCAGACCTGGGAGACTGTTAACTCTTTCCTTGACATCTTTCCTTGACATCTTTCCTTGATGAAACTTGCAAAGCATTAAATCCTCTCTGAGTGAGAGAAAAGACAGACAGAAAACATGTAAAGGACAATATGAAGACACCAAAGTCAGTGAAGGAAGAGTTACATCTCAGACCGAAGAGAATGAGAAGATGCCTTAGTTTTAGGCTGAAATTCTTTTGTAAGCCATGGTAATGGACTGTAATGTACTAGAATATCCCTTTAAATCGNTTAAAAAATTCTAGTAGACACCCAAACCACTCCACATAATTTGGGAAACAGAAATAGGCGAACTTGAAACCACTACACCTGTCTTTATGAGCACTTTGGGGAATGATAGGGTGGGAATATGTGTTGTTATTGTTATTTAGCTGTTTCTTTGAGTTGGAGCTGCAGCTTTTACCATTAAACAAAAAAATCCAACTTTCATTAAAGTGTCATAATTTTTGTTCTCTTTTAAAGAGATATTGGTAAATCAGCTGCTTTACTGCCTGTTAAGACTGGTGATCCATATGGCAACTTTGTATTAAACTATTCACAATTTTAGACCAGACAACCACTGAACATTAATCATCCACAGAGTGCTGAACTGTACAACCCTTTGAATCTCTAAAGAAGATCACCAGTCTATTAGACTTATATACTGTAATTACATTATATTTAACTGTAAAATTTATAAGCTTTAAATTAGATCAACCATCTAGTAGGCTTTATAAAAATGAAAAGTTATTCATCAGATTAAAAAGTAATAAAAAAGAAATTAACCATATTTGGAATTTACCTCCCTACTAAATAGAACAATTAGGATTTTAGACTTTTAAGAACAATGGATTTAGCTGGTATCATCTCTTTGGATTTTTACAGTAAGTTGGATGATCATGTCCTATTTTGATTCTTACAAACTCTGATATAATTCACTGTGATAATAAATCCTGTATACCTTTGGTTAATTTGACTTGTTCCTGTTTTACACACATAAAAGTGGCAGATGAACCAAATACAGTAACCTTTTTTTTTTACACAAAATCATAATAAGAATTCCAACATGTACCTTATACCATCAGGTAGATAAGTCCACACATAAAAGTTGTGGATTTTTTCCAATTTCTGACTCTTAAAAAGAAAAAAAAAATGGTCTAGTAAAAATCCAAACGTTATGGATTTTAGATCTTAGCTTTGTTTTTTGAAACATGAAGTTGTGATACCAAATACTCCAATAATAAAGTAGCTGTAAAGTAAGTGCAAAGCAGGAACTATCCCTCTCAAAAAAATCTATTAACTTTTTATGGATAATTAATTTTCAATTTTTCTGTTACTGTACTTAAAAAATTATCTTGTGGCTAGTTACTTACTATGTCCAGGTCAGTTACTGGGTTTATGTCTGGATTTGTGGAATTTCCAAACCCCTAGTTATTGGACTGGGGAATTTTTATCTTTTACACAAGGGCAACAGATCTCCATTTTCTCATGACTATGAACATACACTCTATGAGAAGAGCTCCTTTTTAAATCTCTGCCATCAAAAATGGAAAAAACAGGAGAAATTTAAGGTCTCTGAATACAATATCTATGACTGAGCCAATAAATCTCTAGCTATGAAAGCATACCTAAGCAAGGGCCTTCCCTGGTGCCCCATTCAATCTTGAGGAGTCTCTATCAACACTGATATCAACAAAAAATTGTGAGAACTAAACTTCTAATATTTGACAACTGTACAAAACTAAACCTTCCTAAGCCATAGAACTCACCCCTTAAAAACAAAATCAGTGAAGCCAGAGTGTAATATTACTAATAGCCCCTTGTCATAACAACCATACTGGTAAATATTGTTTCTGGCTTGTTTCCCCTCTTAACAGGATAACCATGCAAGCGACATTCTTGACTTAATGTAACAAGTGATTGGTGATAGGAGTATGCATGGGGATTTTTATTTGTTATAGAATTTATCTGAAAACAGTGCTGACAGGGTAGTCCCTCAAATACTTAAAACAGCCCCTGGGTAAACAACTTTGCTGTCTAAAAGATCACACATGCATATATTTCATGGGTTGGAAGTTGTGCGCTTAATCTTGAGAGCTCATGTTGTTTTCACCTAAATTTGTCATGTGAATTTGAAATGCAGCAATCTGTGTCACCTTGGGATGTTTGTATTGGGATGTTTTATTGAAATCCTAGTCTGACAGGGAAGAGATGAAGTATTATCTTAGATTTGTAGATTTTCAAGCCAGGAAGAATTCTACAATCAGCTAAAATGTCTTCCTGTGTATAACATAGGACCTGCATGACATGAGGAGCTATAATTTGGGCAGGCTGCCTAATCTGGCATTGGTTTAAACTTGGCAGTGATATGACCCTCATGCAGCCAGACATTTTGCTGCAAATGCTAAGAATATATATTGTTCAGAATTGAGACTGACAACATTCAATCACTTTTATGGCTGATAGTGAAATAAGGTTGCTGTCTTCTCAATGATAATGTAACACTTGAATGACCTAATAATTTTAATATGTTGGAATAGGTCTGATATATAGGTTACTTTGATAATTTTATAATGACCACTATTATTTTGATTTTTTAGACATGCTTTATGATTTTCCTAATAATAGAGATTAATTAAAATAAGTGGAGGGATAAATCTATGTTTTCTATGAATTTCTGTGCAGAAGCAGGTTTGGAACCTGACAGATTCCAGAAGCAGAACACTGAGATAAGAGAGCACTCTGTGACTCAATTGGGTCATATAGAATTGTCCTAATAGATATTTCCAGCAATATCTGTAATGACATTTTAAGGACAAATGTTTTGTATTGATTACTGTTCCAAACAACAAATAGAAACTGCATATTGGTTCTCAATTTCAAGTTTTCACAATGGGAAGCTCAAGTGTTATATTTTTATCACTCTACATTGTGATTATCTGTTTAAAACTGATTTTAATTTTCCCTTTTTCCCCTTTCTGTATAATGTCTCATATCCCCAGTTAGAAGTGGTCATGATCTTTTTTAAAGACTACATTCTCTATTAGTTCCTAAACAGCACACTTGTTCCCTGAAGTGGTTAGTGGTCTGCTGAGCTCAGTATTGGGGCCAGTTGTGTTTAATGTCTTTATCAGAGATCTGGATGAGGAGATTGAGGGCATTGACAGGCAGTTCACAGATGACAGCAATTGGGGCTGGAGTGTTGATCTGCTGGAGTGTGGGAAGGCTCTGCAGAGGGATCTGGACAGGCTGGATCCATGGGGCAAGGTCAATTGTTTGAGGTTCAACAAAGCCAAGTGCTGGGCCCTACACTTGGGTCACAACAACCTCTGCAGTGCCACAGGCTGGGGACGCAGTGGCTGGAAAGCTGCTCAGTGGTAAAGGACCTGGGGGTGCTGGTGACAGCAGATGAACATGAGCCAGGTATGCCCAGGCAGCCAAGAAGGTCAAAGACACTTGGGCTGTATCAAAAACAGTGTGACCAGCAGGACAGAGAAGTGACCCCTGGGCTGGTGAGGAGCTGGTGAAGGGTTTTACAAGGAGAAACTGAGGGGGCTGGGGGTGTTCAGCCTGAAGAAAAAGAGGCTCAAGGGAAGATGTTGCTCTACAGCTACTTGAAAGGAGGTTTTAGCAAGATGGGTGTTGGTCTCTCCTTCTAGGCAACTAGTCACAGGACAAGAGGAAGTGCTTTTAAGATGGGCCAGAGGAGGTTTAAATTGGATTTCAGAAAAAATTCCCCTACCTACAAGGGGGTTGGCTGTCAAACACTGGAACAGGCAGCCCTGGGGAGTTGTGTCAAAATCCCCGGAGATATTTAAAACATGTGGACTTAAGACCATGGCTTAGGGGTATATTTACTAGTGTTAGGTTAATGATTGGACTTGATGGTGTTAAAGATCTTTTCCTTTCCAACCTTAATGATTCTATAATTATATCACTTATTGCAAATAGATGACTAGTTATTGCACTGTGCATTTTACAGGTAATTCAAACCTGTTTGTTTCCTTTTTGTTGCTCTTATCTTTTTTTTTCTCCTCTGTAGCTGCTTTTACTTTTTTCCTACCTGATACCAATTGTGAATCAGGTGTGGTTTATTACCATGCTTTTTCAAACCTTTTCTGTCTTCTTAGTGATTCTGTGTCATATATTATGATGGGATTATTATGATAATGTTTTAGTACTTATGCTTTATCTTTGTCCTTCTATTTGTTCCCTATAGTTTGCATATATTTTGCCTTTCTGTGTATCTTCTCTGTATGGTCTTCAAGTATTATTCCACAACATAGTTATTTGGCATTATTAAGGATGAGTTTTTAAAGTTATATTTGTATCATGACCATGATATATCAAACATACCAAGATAATATAATTATTGTAAGTATTAGATTTGTGTATGTTTAAACATCATGATTAGAACTAACACCTCAGTGAATTCAGAGATTTCCTTTTAGAGACTTTATGATACTCTTTTGTCTTAGCTTTTAATGTTCCATTCTAACTTGTTTTATGTTTGCTTTTGATAGGTCAATCCACATAGACCAAAAACACACATTAACATACTTTATGGCTTTCCCACACAGTTTGAGATCCTGCTCTTTTATCTCTGTTAGCAAGCTTTTGGTAGTTTGCATATTACTTGCAGATTCTGAATCCACTTACCACACACTTTTTATTCACTGCTCATTATCCCAATAGGTCCATAAAGATAACAATAGCGAATGTAGCAAGAAAAATAAAAGCTCATTATCTTCACAGACTGCTAATATTGAGAAAACTGTAGTAAAGCTATGTTAGATCCTGCTTTTTCACTTTCTTCTTCCATTAACAACTCAGTCATTGAAGAGAACACCCATGACTGCAGTGTAGACATCTATGTTTCAGCCAGCCAGGCCAGACTCATTTTATAATCAACACAGAGAAATGGGCCTTTCTAGGTACTAATTTGTCTTGACCTAGTTTAGATATATGAGGGAGGAGGATAAAAATTACAATCTAGCAGTGCCCGTTTCTCTCAGACTACAAGGACGGTGTGCAGAGCTAATTGAGTGCATGGAGGTTTGCACTAGAGATATAACATTAAGGTGAGATGAATCTCACTTCCAGTAGTAAATGGCAAAAGCCCAACTTAGAAATCTATGCATATCCAAGACATTTCAGAAAAATGTCTTGGTTATGCAGAACTTCATACTTTGACAAATTGTATTTTTGAAGAATAAAGAAGTGTTTCTCTTGATTTTTGTAATCTTCATGAGTTTTGTTCTAGTTAGGTCCATGCTTTTATCTCACAAGTTTTGCCTGTAATCAGGGAGAGGACATATTGAAATATAAGAAACAAATCTATGTGCTTTAACATTATTTTTCATGTATATTGTACTGGTGTATTTGCTATACATTTAAACTTCAGTATGAGTGACAGCCTTATGCATCACATGTTTGCATTTGCTTCTTGTAAACTAGAATATTTGGCTCGTTTTGTACATGGAATAAATATTCATATGCTTCAGGATTTATTAATTTTAATTCCAGAAGTGATAATTCTGATCCTTTAGTCTGACCTACTGCTTAATCCATGCAGAGAATTTCTCTGAGTTTCAATATTTTTTGAAACAAACAGCAAAAATGATGATAAGTTTGATGTGGAGTTGACTTGTAGATACATCATTTTTGTAGATCTTTATGCTAATGCAGGTATCCCAAAACAAAACATAACAACCACAAGCAGTTGGATCACTCATTTGTGTTAACTCCTTAAACAGCTGTTCTGTCACCCTAGGGAGAAAATTCTCACCCTGCTTACATCTTGCTCTGCTACAAAAGCATTTTCCAATCACATGGGTGAGATCATGCTACAACTTTCCCCTAACCCTTCACCAGCTCCCCCTTCTC
Organism: Illadopsis cleaveri; assembly: GCA_013399915.1. Taxonomy (NCBI): domain Eukaryota; kingdom Metazoa; phylum Chordata; class Aves; order Passeriformes; family Timaliidae; genus Illadopsis; species Illadopsis cleaveri. The sequence goes on from VXBB01006884.1 coordinate 67,243, forward strand.
AGATACATTAAAAATGAGCTAGTGGTGTTTGCTTCCAAGACTCTTGTATTTTCAGTCTACCAATCACTTCTGTCAAACAATCCCTAGACTTCAAGTCCTTAGACTGGTTCTAGCCTCTTTGAAACACCTTCAGAGTGCAAGAACTAAGAGCCTGCCTGAAAATTTTCTTCATCCCTTAATATCTTCATATCAGAAAACTGATATTTATTTCCTGTAATTTAAGCCAACTATTTGTCTTTTCTACCATGGTTATGAAGTGGGAAGGAAAGATTGCTCTGGATTTCTGGATATTAAGGGACTATTACTGTGTAACTTTAACAGTTGCTTCTTTAAAGACAATATCTGGGCCACATATTGTACGACTCCAGACTTTCTTCAAACACTTAAATGCTTTTCTTCTTATTGCCTTTTAAGGCTGGAAGAACTCCACAAACAACTTGTCTCATTAAGACCTTCTTTTAGCCAGGCTATCAAAACAGCTACCAAACAAAAAAAAAAAAAAAAAAAAAAAAAAAAAAAAAAAAAACCAAAAAAACCCACC
>VXBB01006884.1:75186-118543 GCA_013399915.1 Illadopsis cleaveri
ATGGGAGATAGAGAATAATTTTTTTTTTTTCCTTTGCTTTCACGTTGTGCCTTTGTTTATGGTTTATTAAGCTGCCTTTATCAAGCTGCCTTTATCTTGTCCTACAAATTTTTTCCTTCTTATTTTCTCCCTCACCTTGTTATGATGAGGAGAGAGTAATAGGGCAGCTTGGTGGGCACCTGGCATCCAACCAAGGCAAATCCACTTCACTAAGTTAGTGAGTTACCCTCTAGAAATGATGATTCTTCTCTGCTTTAAATACGGATCTAGATCATTAGGTCCCAAGACAAAGATCTCATATTAAAGACACTCATATTGAAGCAGGATTTTGTCTGGCATTGAAATATCAACATTTGAGTGTCCACCACAATTCAGCACTGAAAATTACTAGAAGTTTGAACTCTAGTAAATCACAGAATTATAGAGTATCCTGAGTTTGGAAGGAACCCACAAGGATCATCAAGGCCAGCTTATGGCCCTGCACAAGTCACCCTCAAGAATCACATCACATCCTCACATGTGATTTCACACCATGAAATCAGTAAAGCCAGAAGAGAGATTTGTCTTAGATCAAGGAGATAAGTAAGAGGTATTTTATTGGTTGAAATGCCCTAAGGTCACTGAACTGGCAGCTCTGACACATGAGTTACAAAACTGCCCCAACATTCTGTTTTGACAGCTAGAGGCCATATAATATATTTCATGATGGTGTATAAAAATGGACGATCAGGTTCAAGAAGCTGAATCCTGCCCCTAGCATCCCCCTAGAAATCTATATACAGACATTTTAAAGTAAGCATTTTAATCTCAGAGTAAATCCTCCCTCCCTTAAACTAAGGAGATAAATCTTGCTTTAAACCACCAAAATTAAATTTAAGAGCACAACCTTGATTCTAAACTCTGGCATATATTTTGCTTACATTGCAGCATATTCCCCATAATTTTAGTTTATGATATAAACTGAAAGCCAAATAACACCTATATACTTCAAATTAAATTTATATGTAAATTGCATAGCTAAATCTGAAGGGGTGATGTCAAAAATCTCCTCAAACTGCTTAGATTCATGAAATCTGAGTCCACACACCCCCCTAAAATATACTGCTAATGACCATCACACTCTGAAACAGAAGTGTCCTGATATCACAAGACAAAGAAGCAGATCAAGCTTCATTTGAAATTAAAATGACAGTGGTGTGCTCCCAATCTTCAGTGTGGCAACCTACCTCTACAAAACACATTGTCATCAGAACATTCTCTTAAGGAAACATTGCCAGAAGGACAGTGAACAAGCTGGAAATCCATCTGCCAAAAAAGGCTTGGGGATTTTGTCAATGGGTTTTTCTTACTCTGCTGCAGATTGGCTGCAGGCACTCCGTGATCTACATATTGTTTGCCTTCTGCCCGTATGTCTGCCCTGTGGACAGCCTGAAGATTGACTGCAGAGAACTTTTCCAAATTGTTCTGTTGGCGTGCTAGGGAGCAGTGGGCTCTACAGCATGTGTGGCCCTGTGCTCTGCATGTGGCTTCAGGCTTTCTTCAGGCTTTCTCCACAGAGACATGAATCTACTTGTGAAAGGTAGCCCCAGGATATTGGTAAGTAATTGGCTATCTAGTGTCATTTAGGGTGCCCTGGAAGATCCCAGGCACCCACACATGTCTGGAATTTACAGTACAAGATTGTATCCTTCTTGACCAACCTTTGGGGGACAACTGGAAAACTTCATCACCCTTGAATAAGAACATTAGACACCTCCCCTCAGGCAACAATATCTCAAATGACCACAGTTCTTAGAAGAGGTGGCATGCATAAAATTAACACACATATTTGAAGCCATTATAGGAAGATGTCAACAACATACTGTGACCCAAATCCTCTGTCTCTCTTGCCTCATACTTAAAGGTGGATCTTTGTTTATTTGCTGCTGTCACCCCTGAGAGAAGATCACAAGGTCTACTAAGTTTTTTGGGGAGAGAGTGATAAAATAAAACAGAAACTTTAAAGCTTGTGTCACCACTGGCCTTAAATATGCCACAAAACTCCTACACTTGGGTACTGATAAGGCAAAATGAGAAAGGTGGGCAGATCCCAGTATATTTGAAATGTGTAGATATAACTACAATTTAATATAGAAAATATAAGAACATTGGAATAATTTAATTGAAAAGTAATGTAGCTATCATAAACTAAGAAATAGCACAGCTGGAGGATTTTAAAAGTGATTTGGAAGCAAAATCCTCTCATTGAATTAGAGAATAAAAAATTCAGTTAGGGACCTTGTAGAATAACAAAGCTGGTAGAGCTCCTATAGCTAAGGGCCTGTCAGCATTTCTATTACAAACCAGTACTTTCTGGGGATTAGACTTCATCCAGAAGAGTTTGATGTGGAATGAACTTGGGATAAAATGTCTCAGCATTTGAGTAATGTAATGGTAACTCTATTATAAAAAAAAAATCTGTATTCACTTTGTAACTGTTGAATCTACCTCATTGCTACTCTACACATTTTGATTTAAAGATACCTGAGCTAATGCTGACCTAAGGAAATATGTCCACATAATAGAATTCAGGCAAAGATTTTAAGACAAAATAGCTCTACTGGTACGATATTATGCACAAGTTACTCTGCCAAAATTCTCAGCCTGGTTCTTTTTCTCAGGTGAGGGGTTTTTTTTTTCACTAGGGATATTTCCATTCTGTTCAACTTGCTCCTAACTCACCTCTGCAGCTCATCTGTGTTGCTCCTCTATGTGATCAGATAAGTGGGATAAAAAGGTTACCAGTAAAATAGTTAAAGCTTAACAGTCAAAAAGCAAGTCCTGTCTGTTATAGATCTGTCGAGGGAATTAAAATGGAAAAATTAAGAGAAAATTACCACAGTGGGTAATTCCTGTGGGGGTGCATTTTTATAAGGTTTAATTTGTAAGTTAAGTTGGATTCATACCTTTTTGTTCAGCCACTGCCCCACAGTTCACCTTCTGTTCAGTTAATGCCCTGCAATTCACCCCAAACGGTTGATTCANGTAACATATTCCAATCCCACATTAATATTCTTTAGTCATAGAAGGAATTAAGAGGTGCAAAACCTAGTGTACTCTTCTCTTTAGATTTTTAACATCATAGAATCATGGAATGGTTTGGATTGGCAGGGGATCTTGAGGATCATGTCACTGTTTCCAGTAATTTTTTTTTTTTTAATCTCATCCAGTGATCTTTGCCTTTTCTGCTTTCAGTCCTCTTCTCCAGCCTGCTGCAGGGTGAGGAGAAGAAGGGAGGGTGAAGTGTGTGGTTTTAGTAGAAGTTTTAGTGTGGTTTTAGTAGGAACACTACATTGGAGAATACCATTCCTAAGCCGCAACAGGTCTGAATTTATATTGTAATTGTCAGTGGTTCATCATTTCACAAAACCAAGCAAAGAGCTTGGTTGGCTTGGGAGCAAGCGTCCGGTCTCCCTGGATTTGGGACAGCTCTGTCATGGAGATTCAGCACTGGGGAGGCAGGGTTGCAGAAATCATGATTAATGACNCCCCAGGGGCCCCCCAATAAACCCCTTGTTGCCGAACCTTGGGGAGAGTCCCTCCTTTCTTCCACCACCATCGACACGCTAGCACTCTCGGTTGACCAGAATCCACAGAACTGTTTTGGTGCTGGGGCTAACCGAGCCGACGATACAGGCAGCCAGTCAGACCACCGTAACATATTCCAATCCCACATTAATATTCTTTAGTCATAGAAGGAATTAAGAGGTGCAAAACCTAGTGTACTCTTCTCTTTAGATTTTTAACATCATAGAATCATGGAATGGTTTGGATTGGCAGGGGATCTTGAGGATCATGTCACTGTTTCCAGTAATTTTTTTTTTTTAATCTCATCCAGTGATCTTTGCCTTTTCTGCTTTCAGTCCTCTTCTCCAGCCTGCTGCAGGGTGAGGAGAAGAAGGGAGGGTGAAGTGTGTGGTTTTAGTAGAAGTTTTAGTGTGGTTTTAGTAGGAACACTACATTGGAGAATACCATTCCTAAGCCGCAACAGGTCTGAATTTATATTGTAATTGTCAGTGGTTCATCATTTCACAAAACCAAGCAAAGAGCTTGGTTGGCTTGGGAGCAAGCGTCCGGTCTCCCTGGATTTGGGACAGCTCTGTCATGGAGATTCAGCACTGGGGAGGCAGGGTTGCAGAAATCATGATTAATGACAAGCCTATACAAGGCTTTTAGAAGTATTTGAGTACTGGAGTATTTTTCTTGAAAGATAGAGATAGGATGTGGGAGCAGAGGAGGAGCTAAAGATTCTAAGAGTTTAAGGTCTATCCTTTCACCTCTTTGATGGTCCCTTTGCATTATAAAGGTTAACAATTTAAAATTTTGGAAGCTATTTAGAAATTTACTGAGGATGAAAGGTGAAAGGAGGAAAAGATGGATGGACTAAAAAGAGAAGGAAGACTTCGGAGGAAGCAAATAATTTCTACTGATGAGGAAAGTAGTTGCATGGGAAAGATGAATGTGATAACTTTAGTACATTCCCTCTTGGAGAACAAAGTAATTTGCTGTGGATTCATGACACAGTGGTCAGAGAGGAAAAATTTCTTTTTTTGTTTACTTTTTCTTACTAGTATTCTACAGACTAACTCAGAAGTAAACTGCTTTAACTGTGAATTCAATTTATTTACCAGAGATGGAATCCCAAATATGATCTTATGGTAACTTATTCATTCTCTTTTGCTTTGTCCATATGAATTTTTCATATCTTTTCTTTTCCAGCAGGTATTTTAACCTCCTGAACATATATTAAATATTCCAGGCTAATTGTTACCAGTTTTCCCAGGTAGGAAAAGAATTTCCAATCAAGGTTGTCAGAATTGTTAGAGAAAGCAACATTTAAAAATAATAAACATAATCTGTACTTCTTCTTGTCCAAGAATTAAAATTCTCTGGGGACCTTAAAATCTCTCTGGGGTTGACAAAATAGCAATAAGCTGGGCTATATTATCCATGAAGTAGTCTCATCTCTGACTTGCATTTTTACCAGCCTCACATCTCTGAACCCCAACACTTTCTTCACCCATAACTAATCTTAACAAGTTCTTGTCTTGTTAAATATGTAACATGTATAGTCTTCCCTGGAAACAAATGTACTTTTTTTTCAGACTGGTAAAACAACACGGCAAGTAAGGTGGGGTGTTTTTTTTGGTGGTTGTGGGTTTTTTTGTTTGGTGTTTTTGTGGGGTCTTGTTGTGTTTTTTGTTTGTTTGTTTGTTTGTTTGTTTTTTGATGACAGGGGGGTGCTATCTTGGTGGTGAGGTTTTTTTGGAATTTTTGTATTTTTGTTTTGGTGTGGGTTTTGGGGGTTTTTTTGTGCTTCTTTTTATCAGTGTGTTTTTCTCCCTTTAAGGGGGGCTCGCAAAAGCTTTTCTCTGGCAGAGTGCTCATTAAAGGTCTACATGTGGTTTCAGAGAATGGTATGAGTAAAAAAAATGAAAAAAGAAAATCTATGTTTTGTTCCCACAGTAAGGAAGAAGTAACCTTTTCTTGCTAACCTTTCTCTATTTTGAAGGTTAGTGACTTGCTGAAGTAGCTTGCGAGGGAGTGAAGTTAGATTCCTCAATGACCCCTTGGTAAGAACATGCACTATGAATATAGAATAATTACTTAGGTTTAAAGGTAGATTTCAGAGCAGCCAAGATTCCAAGTCATGAATTATTGTTGGAATCTGGCACTTTCTAGCCTTCTCATTTAATTTTTAATATGTAAAATAAGAATATAATTTATTATCAGATTCAGCAAAACAATTATATTCCTCTGTGTACTGGCAGTTCAGTTAAGATGGGACACATGCTCTCTCTGGCCCCTCTATGAAATAAGAAATGATACTATAAAATGGCTCTCCTTCAACTGTTGTATTTATACCCAAAAAGTGGAGTAATTTCCACAGAAGAAAGGAAGTGTATCATTTATGTACATGCATTCTCATTGCTGTGCAGTCTGCCCAGCCAGAAAAGATGTAACATGAGACTACTCAAACATCTTTATGAAGAAAAGGACTTAAAGACTATATTTAGCATATTCTGAATGACCATTGTAAACCTGGAAGTATTTTGCAAATAGATGATTGGAAACTCCTCATGTTTGATTCACTTCAGTTAGCCCTAGGAAGTCACTTGCTAAGGACTCTCCCTTCAGAAAAACAGAATTCCTTCTATTTATGTGGAGAGAGTGGAAACAATGTGCTGCCCAGAGTGTGCCTCTGAGATAAGGTGCCCTGGCTCAGTACACAATGAACACACAGACCAAGTTACAGTGCCTAGAAGACCAAACACAAATTCAGATTAGAAATAAAGCCTATGTATCTAACAAATAGAACAATTGAACATGAGAAGAATTTACCAAGGGTTACTGTAGATTTTCCATTACTAGAAATTTTAAAATCAATAGTGACTGCATTCCTAAGACATATGCTCTACTTCAAAACAACACTAATTCACAGTCTTTGTAATGGCCTGCATCATGCAGAAGCATACATTGTTAAACCTCTTTTGGTTTTATACTCTGAATCTTTGAAGGCAGATGTTTCCATTAACTGGAAAAGTAGAAAAGAAGCTTTTGACAATAAAAGCAGTGGTACATAAAAGCAGAGGTTTAGATAAACATAAATGGGACAGTTCATCTGCTGTTTCTTCTGTACTAAACAAAGCAGAGAAGATGTTCATGTCCACTCTGTGGACCATCTGTCCTTTACTCATCATGTTATATTCCTGATAAAGTGAAGAACATTCATCACCTCTGCCTGGGAACAGAAGATAGCTTGTAACTTGTCTCCAAACCCTAGAAAGCAAGTCCTTTTCCTTACATTTCTCCTCTAAATAAATTTATTTGAAACATATCATGAATGACAGAAAAAAAATTATTAAAATGCAGAAGTCAAAAGTTACAAAAAATATTTCAAGTTCGTATATTGAATATTCAAAAATATACCTATTCATAGGAAAAATAAAATTGTAAAGTTCCCATGGAAGAGAGAAAGGAGTGAGAAAATAAAAGAGGGGAAGAAGAGGGACAAAATGAAGGAAAACAACCTTGAATTCACAGTAAACTAAGATGAGGTTTTGCTAATTTGCAGAGGCCCTCAAAAGGCTGCCCATTGATGAAGTAAATAAGTAATTTACATACAACCATCAAAAACTCTATGAACACAGTGATGGGATCACCAGACTTTTAGCCTCCAAATTATAGAAGTGACAAGAATCCAGAAAACTATTTAGATTAAAACACCCCTTGACACAATAGATACTTGATCTTGCAGTTTTGAAGAGGTGTTTGCTTTCTTTTATCAATGTCTATATGGTGATATATCAGATTACAATTACCTGGAGAGATATTAAGAATTTTATAGATGATACAGCCAATATATTTTTATTCATTGCATAGCAGAAACAAAAGTGTAAAGGATCTATTTCCAGGAAAAAAAGAAGAAGATATGATTATAACTCCTAAAAGGTAATAAAGTGCCAAGCCTGGTTCAGCATCGCATGTACATGAGGGCATTAGTGAAGAATTATTAGTCCCTGTGGAAAGTGGGTTTGGGTATATATTAAGCTCAAGATTCTGTCTAAAGAAAAGTTCTTTTGCTCCAATTTAAAATCTATCTGTGTGTTGTATTCCTAAACAGGTCTGGGAAGAAATTTTCCTGTGAAGTTATTTCTGATGGAAAACTAAGTTTATGGAGAAACAAAATACTACAAAACTTGAACTGTGTTCAGTTTAAGTAGTAGTGAATTCAGAAAATGCAATTGTATGTGACATGAACAAGGCCAATGACAAGATAGTAGTCAATTGTAGATAATGTCTATATTAATAATTTGTGCCTCCACTAAAGGGGATTATTCATTTTATGCTCAGCAAATTACTCCTTTAGACTTGTATTATTTCAGGCAAAATTAAAAATAATTTTATATTAAAACAAAGTACTTTGGTTTCTTGACAAAATTCTTAAAAAATCATCCCCAAATAGTCTTTTTTTCTCCCCCTGCCCATTACCCTTCAAAAGTAGAGCTCTTCATACTTAATTTGAGAGGAAATTGCTTTCTTGCATGCTTTCCCTTGCATTTCCCTAAAATAAAAGAAAATACCTAGTTCTATGGTTTGAATATTGCTGTAGTCCAGACTTTGAAAACTTCTTTCCTCTATTTCCACTTTATCTTGCCAGGTCTATACACAAAGCAGAAGCTGTACTAGAGCTTGATTTAGGTTAAGGGGGAAAAAAAAAAATCCAGGTTAGCTGAAATAAGGGAAGCAGAATGTTACACGTCGGATTGTCTGAGCAGCACAATAGGTGGACTCTTCCCCTCTGTGTGTGTGGCGCTTCAGCTCCTCAAAGAACACATTTCTTCTTCACAGAGAAAACAACTATTTTCTGTTCTGCAAGAAGAAAAGGTGGGGCACAGGGAAGGTAACGCTTCAGGGAAAAAAAGTCTCTTCTTGCACTTGGAATAGTTTTGCAAAACCTGGTGAGAGTAGTTCATAATGCTTCAGTGTTAAACAAGTCCGAGAACTGCTGAGACGCTTGGATGTTCATAAATCTATAGAACCAGATGGGATCCACCCCAGGATGATGAGGGAGCTGACAAATGAGCTTGTGAAGCCACTGTCCATCATTTACCAACAGTCCTGGCTCACTGGTGAGGTTCCAGATGACTGGAAGCTGGCCAATGTGACACCCATTCACAAAAATGGTAGGAAGGAGGATTCTGGTAATTAAAGGCCAGTCAGCCTGACCTCAGTACCCTGTAAGGTAATGGAGCAGTTTATATTGAGTGTCATCATGCAGCACTTACAGGATGGCCAGGGTATCAGGTCCAGTGAGCAGGGTTTTAGGAGGGGTAGGTCATGTTTGACCAACTTGATCTCCTTTTATGACCAGGTGGCCTGCCTGGTGGATGCAGGAAAGGCTGTTGATGTCTATTTGAACTTCAGCAAGGCTTTTGACGCTGTCTCCCACAGCATACTCTTGGAAAAGCTGGCAGCCGGGGCTTGGGCAGGAGCACTCTTTGCTGGGTTAGGAACTGGCTGGATGGCCGGGCCCAGAGAGTGGTGGTGAACAGTGCTGCATCCAGATGGCAGCCAGACACCTGTGGTGACCCTCAGGGGTCTGTGCTGGGGCCAGTTCTGTTCAATATTTTTACTGATGACATAGATGAGGGTATTGAGTCTTTCATTAGTAAATTTGCAGATTCACTAGGCTGGGAGCGTGTGTCGATCNGGGGAGGTGGTGGAGTCACCATCCCTGGATGTGTTTAAGAAAAGACTGGATGTGGCACTCGGTGCCATGGTTTAGTTGAGGTGTTAGGGCATGGGTTGGACTCAATCTTGAACGTCTCTTACAACCTAGTGATTCTCTGATTCTGTGATTCTGTGAGTTAATTTCTGAATGCAGCTACTGGAGATGGAGGAGAGCAGCCTGTTGTTATTACATAAAAGCAGACAGGACCCACTTTCTGTGGGGCATACCAAGCATTATCTTTATCAAATATTGATTTTAAAATCTTTAAGTCACTAAGAGCTTGGAGACACTGAATAGATTACTTGCTAATCTAGAACAAACTGGTTCTGTTGTAAACAGAATCAACTGAAATAATGTCAGGAGGTTTCTTTATGTTATGGATAAACAAAAAACAAAACTACTTTTAGTAGTTGTAACTGGTGAACATATAACATTTTGATAAATTCTTACCTCACATGAATAGTCATCTGAATTTAACTCATAAATTTATGTCAGTCTGGCTTTACCTCTTCGTGTAAGGTAGATTAATTTGATTAAACATGAATTCTATCACTGAAAAGTGAACATACTTGCCATTATCTTCAACAAAACACTAAACTAAAGTAAGTTCTAACTTCTTGTTTGCTCATGATATGTTCTGGAGCAAGCTTTGTTTTATGCTGTCCACAATTTGTCTGCTGAAGCTTGCAAACTGGGACACAGGCTCAGCACTGACAGATATCATTTTTGAGATCAATCAGAAATCTTTTTCTAGTACTTCAATAAAAAAATTAAAAAATTGTAATGATCCAGAATTTCAGACACAGCCCTCTCAAAAATTACTTATTTCTGGGCTTATGTACTCCATTCTTCACCCTGTTAAATTGTTAGTTGGTTCACCCTTTTGTTAGCTGCTCTAATCAGTACTTCCCATCAGATGCATTTTCATAATGGCTTAATAACCTTCTTATTTCATTCTTCAGCTTTATAAGTCAATAATATGCAAGTGCAGTTTCCAATCTTAATTAAACACATAAAAAAAAAGTTCAAGCAAGGATAAGTTAGAGTTGGGATTCTGAATGTTTTTTTAGGCTCCTTTACAGTAGAAAAAATCCTCAATATCTATAGGTCCAACTTATGCCAGAAGCTCAGGTTCCTCATAGTTGTTGAATTTAATATATAAGACCTCTACACAAGGTCAACAAAAATATCCAAAACCTAAATCAAACCAAACCAAACCAAACCAAACAAAAGAGTACATAATTTAAGAGATAAATGCATTTGTGCATGAGTTAGTGTGAGAAAGCACTGAATTTCTTTTAGAGGAAATTTTCATCTTAACCTACCTGACTGAAAATAACGACTTTAATCTACTGGTTTTATTGCAGACACTGTACATTTCTGAAAATTATTGATCAACATTTTCTTTTTCTTTTTATTCTTCTTCTTTTTAATTTAAACAATAGTGCTAATTAATTATTTGATCCAGTCAGGAAAGGATATGTAAATTCACATTTGGAGATATTCTAAAGAATGTAATCTAGTTCAGTGAAAAATCATAAAACAAATACATAGATTACTTGTGAAGTCTATATATTATCTAGAAGGTGAGATTTACCTCTATTGAGATATCTGTGAAGCCACTGATTTCAAAGTTAAATACGCATTCACTGCTTAGATCTAGTGAATTCAAAGGCTTTTGGATCATCCCACATAAAAACTATATATTATTGTTATTTCTTCCCATTACCTGAGATCTCAATGGGAACATAACTACTAATGTATCTCTAACTTAGACTTGTAAGTGAATTCAGAATTTTATCGCCTTCTTCAGTACTGCAAGTGCTCCCATCAAGGTTGCTTTCTGTCGTGTCTGTATTCAGTGTGACTATATTCAGTGTGCACAGTACTGCTGTGATAATGCGTCCTGAGATTCTGGTGCGCTGCAAATAATTGGTTTTATGCTTATATTTTTCATGCCCTACAGTTTCTTTAGTTCCTGCCAGATCCTATTTGCCATTTTTTAATTTAATTTTTAATTAAACAAATGATAAAACAGCAAAGTTTTTTCTCTTCCTTTACAAAAGCCCCATATTAGTTTTTCTTCAATCTGCTTCATGAAAATTAGCGATTTTCAGTAGTCTAGTAGCATTTTTGTATCTTTCTTATCTACCATTTTTTTGCATTTCTGGCAGCATGGTGTTTCTTCTATTTTGAGTCCATAATTCCTACAAAGCTCCTAGCACTTAAGACTGTCAGTTCTGTATTTTATATTCATCTCTAGTGAATCTGGTTCATCCTCTTACATATGATTAGTAGTTTCTAGGTTCTGGCCACATAAGATCCATTATAGATTTACATTTTTTTCTGTGATGTCTCTTTCCCTTATCTTTTGTGAGTGAGCTTATATACATCCATAATTAAACTTTCTGGGTAAAAACCAGTTCCAAATTGAGATATATGTGTTTATGCATTTCTGTGTATATACTTATAGGATTCTTCAGGGCTTAATTCGAGTGCCTACAAAGTGCCATCTATGATCTGTAAGTGTGCCTTAAGTTGGGCTACACAAGGCAGTTAACTATGCTGCAGGACTATGGAACCCTCCTGGCCTTCCTGGAGTAGCAGCTGAAGGTCACACGTGTTCCTCAGAGCACTTTAAATGATGTTGGGTGTCCACATTCAGGCAGTGGTGCCCAGGTGCAGCCAGGGCCTCTCAGAGAGCACTTGAAATGGCAGGAGGGTCATACCTGCAGGTACATCCCTTCTCATGGGACACAGCAGAACTTGAGCTTATCTTGAAGGAGACAGGTTTTGTCTGATGTTTGAATTATTTACTTTCCATACGGTGTAAAGGGATGTTAGACATCCTATGCACTGGTTCACACCTAAATCTGTTCTTAATTTCTTTTCTCAGGTTTGCATTCCATTTAAAACTTGATAGTTTATTTTCTAAATCTGTACATATCTCTTTTATCTCTCTTAATCTTCTTTCCATTTATTTCTAAGTACAGAACTCTTGATGGTGTCTTTATAGTGACTTACTCTCAGTGGTATTTCCTTCTTCTTTTAATGTTAGAACTTTATCCAGGATACATTAGATCCATTTTCTGTTGTTTTTAGAGTAGTGTGTTACAAGAAAAAGCTGCTCCAGGACATTCTAGTTCGCTTTCAGCCTGTTGTGCTGTTTCTACAATCATTGAGCTTGTTCACCATAAATTCATGGTCAGTACCTTGCAAAAAATTATAAATTTAGGCTGGCTCCTCTGTCCAAATCTGTCATATCATAGTTATGCAATGCACTACTGCCACAAAAATTCTATATATTTGTGATAGAATACTTTTTCACTGCCTTGACCACATGTTTCATTATTAATTCCCCATTTCCCAAGAATTGGCTGCTTGTCTGAACCAGAATAGCCTTGACATATATTTGTTACTTCATCAGAAGTTAAGTATTATTAAAAGTTTATAGTATCACCTTGTAATGTTTCTACAGTTTTCCTAGTCAACTATTTCACATAGTGTAACTCTTTTCCCATGTAAATTTGCTACACAAAAATAGTTCCACTTCTCTATCTTGTAGAGAAGTCAATAGTGGAAGTTTGTCAAACTCTGTACCAAAGTGTGGATTCCACATCCTTCCCTGTGATCCCTGTTCAAATGTGGATTTTCATTTTTTTTTTTTTCATGTTTCTACATTAAATCTCTGTTCTATTATGCTGGTGTTGTTTTAATCCATAGATATATGAATAATATGTACCATTTCTGCATTTTTGGCTTTTATTCCTCCTTGGCTCTCACAAAACCTGATGTGTTCTGTTGGGTGTCTAACAGACTTTGGGGAGCTGTGATTTACTAATACCAGCAAAACTTCTACCACTCTGAACCCTCTTCTTGTGGCTACTGCTATTATCATTACTACTACCACTGATACTTTGTGAAGAGGGAAAACACTTTTTATCTCTTTGAATGGGGGCCATGCAGCTAAACAGCAGAGCTGGTGTATCCTATTCACAAATCTTCAGAGGTCTAGAGATGGAAGACTAAGGGTGACACGTTTGAATACATCATCTGAGAAAACTAGTCCTCTTAGTGAAGTGAGCTGTATTGAATAAACAGTGGAAGGAATATAATGACTTGTTTGTTTTCATGAGACCTCAATTTTTGTTTCTGTTACCCATGACAGAGCTTTATCTAACTCACCTGAGAGGACAGGTGTCTCTTCTGCGTCTTCTTTAATAAGTATGACTGTGAGAAGGAGCTTGTTTTCACTGTATTTTTATCAAGGGAGGAAGAAATTTCTGGCTGCTACACTTTATCTGAAAAGTGTATTTAAAAAGAAAAAAACAACAAACTCATTAAAATTGTTGTTTTCTTAAGTGAAGAGGTAAGGCACTGGAACATGGCAATTATATTAAATGAGGTTGCATTTTAAACTGTTTTGTGCTCTCACAGGAGAGACAGAGTTTTAAACCAAGTTCTGTAAATGGGCATTTTGAAATAGAAGACTTTTTAAAACTGTCATGCTTAATGATACCTACAACAGAATGCCAAGAAGATAAAAGATCAACTCTGTTATTCCCACTTAGGCTCTCAGGAAGAGTTCTGCAAAGTGTCCTTCAATCTTTTAGAAATCTCTGAAAACTATCGCTAGCTGAAAAGTTTTCTACATTTAATAACACGAAATAGGTTTTAGTTAACCCAAAGTGTTCCTGAAAAAATGTCTACATTAATGAAGAACATCTGCCTGGGTTTTCATGAAAATACATAAAACTGTAAATGGAATCCATTGTTAGTGGAAAAATAATGCATAATATTTATTAGAAAAGAATCCACAGAATTGATCTACAGAATGTCTCCCCCTGTGCTGTGCATACAAAGAAAATTTTCTGATCAATATGTTCTAGAAATTGTTAGAAATTCTATACATTGTTAGAACTGGATATTGCTAGTTTAGCAGTGAACTGTTCCAGAATAATGCCAGAAGATAATTAGAGCAATGGTAGAGATAATTCTATCCCAGATATTGATGGGTCCTAACAAAATCTCATGAAATTCCATAGAAATATTTCTTTTGAATTCTGGTAATTTTGATGAACTGCATTTTATCTTCATAAGAGTCTATTAGCCAAAGGTTTTAACACAACTGGAGAAACAGAATATTAGTTACAAGACAATTCTTATCATCACAATTTATTACTACAAGTAGATAAATAACATTATTTAGAAGAATAATTTTATTTATTCTTAATTTTAAGACAATGGCCATGAAACATTGTTGTTTTTGCCAGGAGTATGAACAGAAAACCATCCAGATATACAGACTTTACAATAGAAAGATTAGATTTAGTGATTGTGTTGTTAAATGCAAATTTTCCATTCACTTCTAGCCAGGGTATAAGAGAAAAGCTGAGATTAGTAGAGGCATATTATTTTGATTTATTGGCTCACTGAGTTTATTCATTATTTGTGAATGATTATTTTTTGCTGCTACATAGTTCTAATTAATTGTTAGGGTACTAAGAAGGTTTTTGCATGAACATTTTTATCATCCTGTGTCACAAGAAATGAATTAGAAAATAAAATCTTAATAAATAAATTTATTTCAGGGCTAACCTTGATGAAGGCAGCAGCCTTGTCGTTTTCTTGTCCTGTTTTTAGTATGACAGCATTTCTGTTGTCAGAAAAAGCTTTACTTTTGTCATTCTGTGGTATATCCTAACTGATGAGGATTTCATGGTGTCATCAGAGATCTTCCTGAGCCTTTAGCTCACCGTGAGTGTGGTGTGGCCCAAACAGAGACACATCCAACAACGTATTATAAGACAAACATTACTAAGGCAGTAAGAAAGATCAGCAACAGTGTACCCATACTGTAGCTCATCTAAATCTCTGATAACAAACACAGGATCAAGAGCAAGGCTGTGGAAGGCTGCTGCAGACACTTGGTACCCGGGTCATCTGGCAGTCAATCAAGCAAATACCTTTTAAATGTGCAAGTAAGAGTCACACCACCCCTCCGTCTACACCACTGTGGTTTGAGAGAATGTTGTCAGCAGTGTCTTCACTCTGACAATGCTGGTCAAGAGTCAGGCTGTCCAGCAGCAGGGTGCCAGGTGGTCAGACACTGGAACAGGTTGCCCAGAGATGATGTGGAGTCTCCATCCTTGGAGATATTTAATATCTGTCTGGGCACAGCCCTGTGCAACCTGGTCTAGATGACCCTGCTTTGATCACAGGGGTTTTGACTGAGTGACCTCCAGAAGTCACTACCAGCCTTAGCTGATTCTGTATTATTTTAAATATCTTAAAATAAGAAGACATGAGTCATGATTGAGTATGAAAGTAGAAAAAAAGAAAAACATGGAGAGAAACATAGCAAAAGATGACCAACAATTTGTATTCTCAGGGTTATTTAAGGTATCTTAAACTTTATCTCCATAGATTTTCAACTTCTGTGATGGAAACTAGTGTTAATTAGATGCCTTAACACTATTAAGTTTCTGACCAAAGTAGTCACTGCCAGATTAGCTGATGTAACTTCCTTTAGTTTTACAGCATTATTTCCATTCCTTATTAAGACACCAGTCTCTTTGTTGCAAAAGCAGTGCACCTCACTTTCCATCTTTCTTTCTCCAGTGTAGACATCCCAGTGCCATGATTTACTGAGCCAGAAGAAGACATACCAACATATCACAAGGTGCTCTTGTTGTGCAACTAGAAATTTTTATGTTCATAGGAACAGGGTGTTATGGCATTACATTTTTTTTTAATTCTCTCTTTTCAAACATGATTTCTTTGAGTTTCTTGTTGGACCACAGAAGGGGCTTTACCATCTCTTAAGAAAAAAGTTTCCCTTTCATCTAATCTTCTGGTGTTCACAGTCTCATCAGGCACAGTTCAGGTCTGAGCAGTTGTCTTGCCAATCTACAGCAGTTGCCTTTGTGGCAAAACTTATGTCCACAGGTCCCTCTGGCCATCTGAGCATGATTCCTTGGTAGGAATGTGAAAGAAGATGTCCATGGCTGATTTTTTCTGACACTATCATAGAGCACTATGGCTCTACATTGTTGCAGATGGAACAGAAGATGCAGTCCTGCCAAGGCAAACACTGAAAGCCACAGGAAAGTTTCCATTACTTCTGAATTGTATGTGATCCAGAAGAACTGTGTGATCAAAAAAAAGCTGGGACTGAAAAAAAGATAAAGAACTCATCTCATCTATTCTGCAGCCCCAATACAAGATTAGCTGTCCTCAACTGTTCCTCACAGCTGCACTCTTTAAAACACAGCTTTCCTAAACTTAGTGACAGGACTCATAGATTTTCTTTCCTTGCAGTTGAAGCTGAATGTCTATTGAACCAACTTAAACCCATTACCCTTGCTGTATCCACAGGGGACCTGAACAGTCTAGTCTTTTACTCTCTACAGCTACTTTTTACATTATTATGTGTGCTCTCAGTCTTCTCTTATACAAACTAAACTACTCCAATTGTTTCAAACTCTTCTCATCAGTTTTGCTTTCTAGATCACTGATAATTCCCGGTTGGTCTCCTTTAGCTTCTTTTGATACTGGTCTACACTTATTCTGAAATGCAGTTCAGAAAATGAAGCACAGTGTGCTTGCTGGGACTGAGCACAGTATGCTGCACTGAGGAAAATGAAAGAGCTATTTCATATTGTACAAATTATATTGCTCTTTACACGCCTTAGTAAGTTGTACATAGTTGTATTCAATTTATTTTTAAGACCATTCCTCCAACTTCTCAAGAAAATTCTGCTCTGGCTCTCCAGTATATAAAGCAGGAAAAAAAGTCACTGAATCAGGACCCATTTTGTAGTTAAAGATCTTGGCCACTCAATAGATCACAAGCTGAACACAAAACATCAGTGTTAGGTGGTACACATACACATAAGTGTGCATTCCACCCCATTCACTACTGGAAACACAGAGCAGGAGCAGACCCAGAGGAAGCCCTGTAAGAATTTTTATTGTTATCTAATCTAGTTTAGTTCTGGCCAACAAAAGGAAAATAGTCTAGGTTTCCTCTTGA
Organism: Illadopsis cleaveri; assembly: GCA_013399915.1. Taxonomy (NCBI): domain Eukaryota; kingdom Metazoa; phylum Chordata; class Aves; order Passeriformes; family Timaliidae; genus Illadopsis; species Illadopsis cleaveri. Next base: position 92,496 of record VXBB01006884.1, read on the forward strand.
ATGTGAGACAGATCAGACATTTTCTTGGATTTTTCTTTGCATTGGTATCCACATAATAGAAAGCTTCCATAATTTTTATTTTTTTTTAACTTGGCAAACAAAAAGCAAATGTAGTCTTGTTTTGCTGGCATTTTCAACAGGTTTAGGTTTGTTCTGGCTGAGCTCTCAGATCAGCCCAAACCTGTGAAGATGTTTTTGCAGAGTTTTGAGACCAAACTGATAAACCATATCCAAAGTATCAGTCTGGACTGGGCACCCCTCTAGCTCTTTTCACAGTTTTTAATTTGTTCAGTGCAAAAGCCAATTCAGTTTTGCCACTACTAAGGAAAAAAGCCAACAAAAATCCCTGCAAGGAAAAAAAGTAATGCTGTGATGCCTGTCACAGGGAAAAACTCCTCAGTTCATGTAGTTAAAGCAAGAATAGGATTGAGGCAGTTTATTGATTTATTAACAGCATGTAATTAACTTGCAATCAGTGAACTATGTATTCAGGATCTGTATCAGCAAGGCAATCGACAAACCACAATAGCAGACACAGAATGTTAATGGACACCTGCAAATTTCTAAGCAATCTCATGAAACAAATCCTGAGAAGTTCTAATCACACCTGTATGCACACTAACACAGGAATATCCACGTGGCTCCATGAATCCCCCCAGGACACACCTCAGGGGCTGTGTCCAGCACCCCTCTCTCTCTCAGGTGCAGTTCCTACATCCCCCTGCTTCAGAGGGAAATGCAGATGCTCCAGTACCACATGGGCCCGTGTTGCTCCTTGCAATCCCTGTGCATGAGAGAGGAAGGAACCCCTGTGGGGTTGTACCTGTGCTCTCAGGGATCTCTGCCCACTGTTCTTGGGGGCACATGGGGATCTCTCCCCTGGAGATCCCCACTTGCATCCAGTCCCCTTTGCCAAGGAGGGTTTTGTAGTGGTTAGTTGGGGTTCTACTGATTCTGGAAGGACATCAGCACCTATGCTCAAAGTGCTACTGTTTGCACTAGGAAGGGCTGAAGTGACACCAGATTTAAATTTTACTGATTTTCTCTAGGGGTCACACTTCTGTGATCATCTGTCCTTTGTGCATCTGAACAGATTACTCACTGACTGTATTTTTGCCCGTAAGTGTGTTAAATAACATACTAAGTTGGCCCTTTTGCATTTCTTTATGGGATATATATAAAAGGAGCTTCTTCATGGTTTTCATACACATATTTTTGGAGAGAGGTTTCCTTCTTTTTTTTTTTTTTTTTAAAGTGGGAGAAGAGACTGAGTAACAGTTTCCTTTTAACCCCCTGGAAATGGTTTAGGATCTATAGGATCTATTCTTGTCATTGAAAGAAAGTGCTTTAACTAACTCTTCTGATTCCTACTGTCTCCTCCTAGTTGTATTAGATCACACACAAATGCCATGCTAACTCATATTTTTGTGTTAGATTGTCTTACTGAAAATCACAAGATTATTGATTATACCTCTTTTTAATTTTTTTTTTTATTTTTATTGTGGAGGATTTGAGAAATATGGAACATTTTCTGGAGGGTTTTTGTTTTTTTTGTTTTTTTCTGGTGAAAATATATGTAGATATTGATTAACAAAAAAGACATTTTTTCAGTGTGGATAAAAGTAATTTAGAGCATTTTCACCTTCATTAGATCCTTCTTACCCTGCACCAGCACACCTGCTTTTATGATAGTATTTCTATGTTTTTTGTTTTCTAGGTTTTCTAGTTTCAGCAAATACAATTTCTGCAGGTGTGCTACCTCTGAATTGTCAGGTTTTTTACTTTTGCCCTACTCATCTATTTTCTTTTCCTTCATTTTCAGTTAGAGGTCAGACGACTTTTTTGACAACTTGCTGGACACACCATTGCAATTTTTAAAATCTTTCAAGTCTTCTTTGTATCAGCATTCTCCTCCCCATCAGCATTCAGGTTAGACTTTTGTGTACCAGGCATCAAACAGGTACCTGCTGGGTTTTTTATATTTTTGTAATGTTATTATCCATATGAAGAGCAAGCCAGGGAATGTAGACTTGGCTTAAGGCATTGGTTCACTTCATCTATTTCACAACTCTCAGCTGGTGATCATCTCACAGTATAATTAACAGGAATCATGCAGGATCACCTGGTGGATGATAACACTAGAATTTACTGTCAGTGAAAAACAAACATAGTAATCTGTAAAAGAAGGAAAGTTACTGTAAGACCTATTGAGTGGTTTGATTTCTACCAAGAGAGAGAATCTCATAAGAGGGTTGGAAGTAGTCAGATGTTTGAAACTGCTCTAAAAGAGTGTCTTAGAAAGGCTAGTACCCTGCTGACCATGTGTGACTGAAAGTAATCTTCTGAGATTAGAGAAGTGAAGGAGTCTAAACCAATAAATGGCTCAATGATTTCAATCCCCACTTTTGTCTTTAGAATCAAGAGGTCAGTTAAACTCAGTATTTCACAAATTCAAGATCAAACTTGTGGAGAAAAATGCTGCTACTCTATGAGGCAAATTAAGAGCTTGCATACTTAGGTTTTGTGATAAAGGAATATGTTGGTGAAGATCCCCAAAAAAGTCTTATTTGGAGAGTCATGTCATCACTATAATATTAGTCCTTTCTTTCATCAAGACAGAAAATATTGAGAAACAAAATACAAACATATTCACATAATTCTTAGAGATACAAGTGAGTGTATGCCTATGAAAACCCCTGCACAAATGCATGGAAAAAATCAGTCTCAAATATAAACACTTCACAGTCTAAATGAGCGTGCTGGTTTTGGTTGGGATAGAGTTAATTTTCTTCACAGCAGCTTGACTGAGGCTGTATTTTGGATTTGTGATGGAAGCAGTGTTGATAATGCAGGGCTGTTTCAGCAATTGCTGACCAGTGCTTACATGGCATCAAGGCCTCTCCTGCTGCTCTCACTGAGACTGCACATGAATTTGGGAGAGGATACAGCCAGGCCAGCAGACCTCAGCTGACCAAAGGTATATCCCATATCATGTGACATTGTGCTCAGCAAGAAAAGCGCAAGGAAAGAAGGAAAAGAGAGGATGTCCAGAGTTATCAGCATTTGTCTTCCCAATTAACACACAATGGAACCCTGATTTCCTGGGAATGGCTGGACACCTGCCTGCTGATAGGAAGCTGTGAATGAATTCCTTGTTTTGCTTTGCTTGTGCATATAGATTTTCCTTTATCCATTAAACTGTCTTTATTTCAACCTGTGAGTTTTCTGATTTTTGGCTGCCTGATTCTCTCCCCATCTCACTGAAGGGGGGTCAGAGGGTGGTTGCATGGGGCTGAGCTTCCTACTGGGAATAAATCACAGCAATAAGGCAAACTAATGAAAGTTTGATTCATTGCTTTTTTTTAGATACAGGGAACTGAGACCTAAAAAGAGTAAGTGTTTAAATTTAAGGACCTAAATACTTTGGTATAAAGATAAAATTGACAATGTTGGATTTTATCTGGTCATGTGAAAAAGGGGAGAGCCACAAAATTTAACCTTAGAAGCAATGAACAGTTTAAGACATTAAAAAAGTCAATGATAAAGATACAAAATATGAAAAGGTAAAGAATAAGCTGTTCCTTAAACCCTGCATAGCACTTTTTCAGCAAATGAGTCACTGATTCAGTGTGGGACATAGAAACCCATTGAGGGCCAGGATAACCACAGTGGATTAGTAAATCTCAGTTATCCTACAGACAGATAGCCAGCACAGCAAAGAGCTGTTGAATTTGGATAGAAGATCCTCTGTAGAGCTGTAAGTTTTGCCTCCCAGATTTGGTGCTGATGTATCTTGACTGTCCTGGTACCTTTCATTTGCAGTATCTAATCTGGTCCAAAGGGACATTTAACACTTTATAGCTGCCCTGGGTTGGGGCTGCTCCTCTGCTTTTGGCAGTGTAGTGCTGAGATAATAGGCTAGAGAATGGGGATTTATGTGAGTACACCTCATGGATTGTGCTCATTCTAATCTGACATCTCTGGTTCAGAGACACTCCTTGGGATGTGGAGCTGACTACAGATGAGCCTTGGTCCATGCTCTGTGCTGCTGCTGGCAGAGCCCCTGTGCAGATTGGTGGTATTGGGGTGGCAGAAAGAACTTCCCCACACAGGAGGACCCATGACACAGGGACAGCATCAACTCCCTTCCACAGAAAGGAGACAGATGTCTGGGTAAGCCAGGGATCTTCTGAGACAGTGTTGGATCTCCAGAGAAACCCTCATTTGCTATGTATACTCCTACCTTCTAGCTACACCTCTACCTAAAAAAATAGCTGAATACTCTTGCTAATCTTTTGAGGGACTTGGAGATTTAATCATTTTCTCAGCCAGCAGAGTTGTTTATTTTGAAAGGAGGATTTACCACCCTCAAGGATTTCCTGAGCTATCCTATTTTTTTCTTTCAAAAGCTAGAGGCAATCATTCCTTCAATCAACATCCTTGTGGAGATACTGCCCCTTTCCTTTCATCCAATGTTTCAGGTTAATGGAGCACTGAAGTTGTGGAAGGCCTACATTCAATAATTACTTTTCTCTGATAGGGTACAAGTTCCAAATAATAAGTCCTAACTTAATTAGAAAGAAGCAGAAGTATTAGGAAAATTGTTCCTCCATGAGAAGCTGTTCCCTTTTATCTCTGAACTCCGCATTCATTTCGGAAAAGTGAAAGTGAGCTCTTTCCAAAGGGGAACAGAAGTTGCTTTCATTAATAAGGGAAGGAGGAGAGTAATTTTCCAGTGCTGTTGTTTGCATATTTTACATAAAACATTAAACAAATAAATTAGTTAACTACCATTTCAGGAAATGGATTTGTATCCAGGTCTTTATGCTCAGTTATACATGCCCTATCTGTGTTATTAAGCTTGCAAAGGCAGGAATTTTTTCTTGCTCTTCTTGGCCCCTTGCATGACTTATTCTTCAGTGTCTTTCAAGAGAGACTGAGAGATTAAATTCATTCCTGCTTCCTGGCTTTAAGATACACTTCAATTTCTGGAGCACTCTCTGAGAGGGAATTTTAAACTCTTCAGGCAAGGGAGGCCCCATCTTCAGTGACTATTTTAATCCTTGAGTGCACAGATAATCTATTAGGGAAACATTACATTCCCCTTCCCCTTCCCCTTCCTTCCCCTTTGACTGCACTTTTGATTTGGAGAAGGAATGATTTTTCTAGGGACATGTAAAGGTTTCAGTTTCAGTCAACATTTGGGAGTCCCCTTATGACCAGGATTTGGATCTGTGGATCTGCAAATCCACCAGGCTAAAAGAGTTTTGATAACTACAGCATCAGCAAAGACTTTAGGTGTTTTTTAGAAACCCAACTTGATAAATGGGACTTGTGATTTTTTTTTCCTGTTAGTCAGTAACTTAGAGAAAAGTCATAAAGGAAAGCTAAGATATCAACAATTATAGTAAAATTTTCTTCATACCATTACCCAGATTTTCCCACCAGGAGATTTTTTCATTTCAATTATTAATTATTGTTGACCCTAGACAAAGCTAGGCTAAATATGAATGCAATATGCTGAAGCTCCAGTCCCAAATTTAAGTATTACTCTGTTAATCATTCTATCAATTGATGTTTCTTTTGCAAAATAATTTTATACAGTTTGCCTGAGAATAAAACTCCAGTAAAAAAGAAGCAAAAGAAGAGAGAACATTTTTCCCAGACTAGTTTAGCATGGGGTATTTTCCCTTGGGAGTTAGAATAAAATAATTCTAAAATTGTGTTTATAATTATCACACTGGATAAAGGTCAAATAGAAGCCAAGCTTTATTATCATAGCTTTATTTTACAAATTAAAGAGAAATCAATACAATTCATTAATAGTGATTTAGGGCTCTGGATCTCTCTGAGGTGCTTATATGGTCCCGATTAACACAGTGTCTGAGCACTTACTAATCTTTAATGTATTTATCCTCCCAACACTGCTGCAAGCTAGATTTCTAATCCTTATTTCATTTTCCATTGGAGCATATCCCAAAAGTTGTGGGGAATTGTAAATGAAGGACAGAAATTAAACCATCCTGTGTCCTAGGACACTGTCATTAGTTAATGTAATTAACTGTCATTAGTTAATCATTGAATCATACAATGGTGCACTAAAGCAGGTTGGAAAGAGCCTCAAGAAGTTCAGTGCCCAAAACAGGGTCATCTTTGGGGTCAGACTAGGTTTCTCAGGGATTTGCACAGCTGGATCTTGAAAAACTTTAAAGATGGACAATGCACATCATATCTGTCTATTTTATACCAAAGCCTGACTGTCCTAATTCAGGAAACCTCTACCAGTAGTAGGCTCTAGACTGGTGATACTGTGTATGGCATCCCATATTCTGTCCAAGCTCTAAAAGTTTAATGTTATTTTCTCTCAGGGAATATGGTCAAAACTTACCTATATATTTGCATGGAGCTCTAGTAAGAGAGAGTGAGATTGATTTTTAACCCTGAAGTTAGAATTACTCATGTGGAAAGCTTGGATTCACAGTCTGAGAAGTAAAAGGATCAGTTTCAGCCATCTAAATGCCATTGTGGCTGGAGTTCTCCTAATCCCAGGGAGAATTTTACAAGCCTCACAGCATGGCGACCTACATCTATTTTATGTCATTCCACTCTTCATTAGTTTAAGGTGGAGATGCAGCTCTCTGACTTCTCAAGATCCTTTTGCAGAAACTTCTATTACCCCAATCCTGGGCTCCTTTCTCAGGGAGGAAAATTACATAGAGCAATTACAATTGCTGAGATTTAACACTGAGCAGACCAATTCTCAACTGCCCTGAGCTTTGTGCCAAAATGATTTGCCCGTGGGGAGGAACACTGTTCACCAAAGCTGTTTGGAGAGAGAAGGTGTGCAGTGCAATAGCTCATATTTCCCTGCAATTATGAGTTGGAGGTCTAACAGAGCAAAACCAGTTTTTACCACATCGGGAAGACGAGGAATGCTCGGAATATGTGTTTGTGATAACTGTAAAATATTTAGGCATTGTTTCCCTTTGCATCCCCAAGTATAGGGTGCAACAAAGAGGAGGATGCTGAGGGTTTATGACAACAGCTTACCCTGCTGATTGTGTAATTTTTTAAACACCTCCATTACAAAGAAAAAGGGATTGAAACCATTTTAGAAATTGAAGGAATATTTCCATTTCAAAACACATCCCTAAACATACGTCCTTCTATTTTGATTTTTATCAATTACAAGGATATGCAAGGAAAGGCAGAATACACACAGCGTGGACAAAAGGTGACAGTACTACCTTAGAAATTCTTTATACAAGAATGAGGTAGGCCTTAAGATGGATGGAATAGTTGTCAAAGAACAAACAGAGAATTTATTAACTTTGAGGTACACAGGTTCATAAGCCAATATGTCACTGAATTGTAATAGCAGCCAAAGAATAAAGAAATAAAATAAATAATAATAAAAAACTCCCACAGCAAATGTCAATAATAAGAGTTGAGCATATAAAACATGGGATTTAAAGTGACGAGCATCTCACCAAGAAAGCAAACAACAGCTTTGTGAAAATAATAGACTTGAGAAAAATGCACCACAATTCAGAACTACACCAAGAACAAAAATACCCACTCCACTAGGAGAAATGATTCTATTCCAATTTTGTTCTCAAAAAGTACACTTTTTTGAGGGGATAAAAAAATTAAAGAGGAAAAATGAAATCTTGCTATACAAAGAAGTTTTCTGGAGCATATATTCAGGATCCTCTGTTTTGGGGCCATTTATATTTTCTTACAAAATTTCAGAATGAGATTGCAAGAAAATGTGTGGCATCTAGTCCACTGCTACTGGCCAGTATTTGGAATCAAGATGCACTCACAGAACCTGGAACTGGGCAGATTATAGATGAGATTTTGGGTAAAAATCAGAAGAGAAATCTGGCCCAGTGGCCCCAAATTTCACAGGCAACATGCTAAGAGTCTGTCAGAGTTGATGCCTGGAGTTATTTTCCATGTCATCTATGAGATCACCACACCTGTGACCCTGTTCACTCAACCAACAGTTCTTAGCAAGACTTAACTGTTACAAGCTTGGCTCCCAAACCATAGCCTGGGAGCTGAAAAAAAAGAATACAAAGACTTAGAGAGAGATGTGTAGATCTAGGATGGTTCTGGAACAGGAATTAAACCAGAAAAAATCTAACAGTGCTTTATCTAGCCCTAAAATTTAAAACATATTAAACTCAGGTTCAGAAAGTAAAGATGGATGATCCTGTACTCAAATTCTTTTTTTCCTGAATTTGCACATATTTGATATCCCATTGGCCACAGAGTTTTTCAGAAAGTCACAGGTGTTTTTTTTTTTTTTTTTTTTTTTTTTTTTTTTTCTGCAGACAGTATGTTGCACACAAATGCAGTAATTTTTTGATGATGCAGAAGATAGTAAGATCAAGACAGATTATTTTTTTGCAGGGTACAGGGTGAAAAGCAGTAGAACATGACCAGAGTTTGCTGTCAGCTCTGACAGGGTCAGACTTACTGGACTAGCACAAAACAGTGAAAATTTAACATGTGAAATCCACCTTGAAGAGATGTTGACACAGCAAGGTGCACATAGAGATCAAAGGTAAAGTTCAGATAATCATTAATCTTGTTGCTGTAGGCAATGGAAGGATGCAAAGGCTCCCAGAAAGTGAAAACAAAACAAAATGTTTTCTCTGCAGCAGAATGCTACAAAAAATATCCAGAGAGACAGGGGAGGATTCTGTTCTAAAGGTAGGGTTTGGGAAGCCAAAGGAGTTGATTAATAAATCCACAATCATGAATGACCATGAAATATGTGTTGTCCAGAGACTCTACTGAGAAGAAAACTGACATCACTTTTTCACATCAATACAGCCAAAATTGGAAAGTAGTGATTTATGTATCTTTACTGAAAAAGGATACCACAGTTCTCAAGAAATGCAGAACTATTAAGCTTTAGTATATGGAGAAAAAAAAAAATTATTTACAACAAACTTGAGTCAGATGGAGTTGGCCATAAAACACTAAAGTTTCATCAGATAGCTGAAGAAATTTTAAGACTCAAAAACTGGTCCAGCAAGAGAAATTAACATTTTTGGTGTTTGGAAAATCTTTTTCTACTTCTCCTTGATCTTTATTCTCATTTTCTTGATAAAATCTAAGTAGAAGATAATAATTTCCAAAGTAATGATCACCATGTCACATCTCCAGTGGGTTAACAAAAATAAAATCTCACAGTGGCCCATGGAGTGACAAAACAACCATCTCTCTCGTCTGATATAATGGGCTTGTGGAGAGCAGTGTCAATAAGGGTCTCCAAAAAAGTGTCTTAAAAATAACCTTTTTCTCTTTAGCTTTTAGTACAGGTAAAATACAGGATGAAAATAGTGATGCACGAGTTGGTAATTAGGAAATTGATGGCAAGAACATTAAAAATTTTAAGAAAAACCTTAAAAACTGGCATTGAGTCTTGCAGACTTGGACACAACATGGATAAGATACTAAAAACTGGCATGTTTTGTGTTCAAGGAATTGCGACCAATTTTTCAGAACCAAATTAAATTGTTGACAAAGTAAAATTCCAGTATCACAGGATATGTCTCTGATGTGATGTTCTTTGTCTAGAAAGAGACACACACTGTGGAAGGATAGATATCACTGCCTCAGAGCCATGGAAAAGGCATCAGAAGCATTACACCTTCTTTCACAGAATGCTGTCTGGTAGCAGGGCCTAAGTCAGTACAAGGACCTAAATTTGTGGAGAATAAAGGACCTGGTGCTGCTTGGAAGCACCATTCCCCACACACTGGGAGAACATCAATTATGTTGTCTCAGCTGCAACTTATAGTACAGAACTTCTGAATATTAGTTAGTGGGTGGTGTGTGATTTTGAAATGTTTTCTTTCCCCAGTGTTTATTGTTGGCTGGTGACAGCCTTTGTCCCACTGGTGACAGAAGAAGTGGGTAAGGGCACCTTTGGGTGTAGGTTCTGACTGCTGCCTGGAGCCACTCTCCATTGCAAAGGGCCTTGTGTTACGTGGAACACGAAGGACATCCATCAGGTTCATTGGCAATCTCTAAACATTGCTAGAATTACTGAGAAAGGGAACAAAATATAATTAAATCCAAGTCTTTGACCAATGCTTAAACAGCTGCATAAACCTTCCTGCCTTTGGGCTTTCAAAGTGGTGCTTAGCTGGAGCTTGACAGGACAGCACTTCTGTGGATACTTGTTTTTGTATTACTCTGATTTATCAAATGAAGAGACAACATAAAATCCCTGCTTTTCCACTCATACAGAGGAAAAGGTTTTCCATTAAACTATACTTGGTGAAAAAGTGGGGATAATGATTCTACTTGCCCCCTTTTCCCATGGATAAGGGAATAGAATAAGGCTCTTGTCTAGACAATCGCAGTACTAATGAATACAACAGACTAGGAGAAAAACAAGCACAGAACTGGCAGTTAATTAATTTCTGTATTTCTAGCTGAAGTGTCTAATGGGAGAAAATAACTAATCATTATTGTTTTGTTGTTTAGGATTAGAGATATGTGCAAATACTTGATTTAATGGTGAATTTTTTTGATTTATGTTTTAGTGAAGATAAATGCTATAACTTCAAAATTAGGCAGTATTATGGAAACAGATGGGATTTGAAATGAACAACAATAAAGTTAAGTTCCAGCATAGAAAGACTGCATGTCAGCTCTCTAGCTGAACTTATCAGGATCATTATTAAGAATTACAACATTCTTAAATATGCAATCTTATTGCATCAAAATTTCCTATGGGCATCCTCTTCAATCCAAGCTTTATGCATCAAGCACTGGTTCATGTAAGAACCCTGCTGTTATTGAACTAAAAGTACAAGTGAAAAATGCAAAATTTTGCCTCTGATGGCCTAACCAAAAGCAAGACTCTGTCTCTCCATTGATGTCAGGGCTCATCTTTCCACTTGACTATGTTTATTGAATTAAACTGAGCCACAGAATGAAAGGATCTGTGCGTGACACACTGATTTTGTTTACATGGCTGGAAGAAAACCAGTCCCACTGGGTTCTCCTCAGATTTTTTTTAACCCTCATCCTACACACCAGAAAATGCTGTTTAGCTTCAGTCACATAAGCACTTCCATTATTTAAGGGTATCTTTCAGGACTCCAGGGAAGGAAAAAAAGGAATGTGTCATTGTGGAGAAAGGTTTTCTAGGTTCTCAGTCCATGTAAAGAACTATACGTCATATTTATCATTTTTCTAAGCACAAAATTTGCAAAAGCATCCAATCTGTGTTTTAGTAACTGTCCAACTTTATGCAAATCAATTCTATCATATGCAGTCACCCCTGAACTTTTCCAAAAGTAAGAAATTGGAAGAAAGCATTATTTCCTTAGATTATGTCTTTGGACAGCTGGAAAATATGACAATTATGTACTTTGGCTCTTTTCTGACAGTAATAGCAGCAAAAGCCTTTCATGAATCTGGTATCATAGATACAAACACAAGTATCACCCACACTGCAAAATACTGAAGTAAAATTACATCATATGGACAAAAATAAAAAACCCTGAACCAGTAAATTACTGAAATTATGAAAGATTAACAACAACAATAACAAAGGATTAAAAAAAAAAAAAAAAAAAAAAAAAAAAAAAAAAAAAAAAAGGAAGGAAAAACCTAGCTCTTTAACCTAGTCACATAGGAGCTATTTTTGAAAGGCTAAAATGCATACAAGAAACAGATCAAAACATATCTCTGAAAGAAGTTCTCATTTGAAAGGAAATTATTCTACTGGCAAATCAAAGTAAAAATATGTCTGAGTCACTGAAGGATAATTTCAAGATTTAATTTACTTTCTAGTCATCTTATAGTTGTTTGAAATATATCTCAGCTAGATCCGCAATTTGAAAACTACCACAAGGCAAAACACCCACAGATGCTTGAAAAACAATAGAATATTTCATGTCTCTCGCTATATATTTATGTGTATTTATAAGGCAGGTTTCAACTGATAGAAAATTTCAACATACTCGTCATGGCAGAAGTGAACCAAGATATCTTAGTTTCCAAAAGCCTTAACTTTCCTTACTACATTTTAAAATATACTTTCCGCATCACCAATATCATAGAGCTTCTTCTGATTTCCAAAGAATTCTTTTGGAAGCTTTTTGTGAATCAATTTTTATTTCTTGTTCTTCTGCTGTTGTCATAAGTGATATTAAGGTCTTCCTGTGTTTCTATTTATTATTTGTATTGCAATGATATGTAGGAGTCCCAATTATAAACATATAAAACCCAATAACATCCTTCATGTTGAACAAACACGTATTTTAAAATTATGCCTGACTTCTATTGTATTTAAGACATTTTATATACATTAGCTGGAGGATGATATTAGTCTGGGTTACACTATTGGTTGAAGTACTGCTTAGAACAAGTAATTTTGTTCTTCTATTTTTTCTCAAGACCTGGAATGAGACTAGTATAATAGCCTCCCTTTCCCCAAGAGAGTGAAAGAAAAAAATCACTACTGAATTCCTGTCTAGATATTTAAACTTGCTAAAAAGGGTATACATTTTAGTGTTTCTGACTATTAAGAGTTAATAATCATCTGTCAAAACAATTCATATGAGGCGTGGATGAAAAAAATAATAATTATATTTTGTCACATGTGGAAGTTTTCAAATTCCTTTTCATTCTCTGTGTTTGTAATGTCTTCTTTTCTTCAAATAATAGAGCTATTCAAAACCCACGGGGTTTGAATCTCAGTAAGCTGTGCTTCAGGTAGGGCTTGCTATTGTTCTTTTCCACCATTTTCTTTACCTCAAAACCTGTTGTAAGAACTAGTATTACCTCTTGAAATTACATTCCTTTGAAGTATTTGTACCATTTGATTTATGTATTTCTATTATTTTTTAGTTTATCTCCTTCTTGACTGGACAAAATTTTCCTGTGATCTAATTACAAAATCTGTTGTCTTCAACTGACTCCAGATGCACCACATCTTTGTTTATCTTCTTGTTTATTTTTGTTCTACTGCATTTATAAAAAGAATCACATTTTTATTAAGGACAGGATACAGTGTGTTTTGTTTTGAATAGGTTATTTGTAGCATAATAATCCTGTGAATTACCAATATGCTGCAAAGCAAGGGGAAAATGTGATTGTAAAGGGCATGATGGTGATTCAATTGGGTTTGTGGTCATAATGCATCCTTTCCAAACAGCATTTCAGCCTTTGTTCTGTCTTTGTATGTATTATCTATTTGTTCTGTATATCCAGACAATCTCTTCTGTAGCAGCTGTGCACTTTTTCTTTCATAAGAATGGTAATCACCCAAGTTTGAAGTTTGTTAGGGACAATGTGTGTTTTTGTGTGATCTGTCTCTTGCCAGCAGCCTTGTGAGGGAGTACTGAATCCACACTGTACCCCAGCGTGAAGGACTTTTGTGGTCCCACCTCCCCCTATATCTATTGTCTTGTTGATTACTGTCTTGTATTTGTGGACAGCTTAGCTCAGCTCAGCTCACCTCAGTGCATATTTTCTTCCTTCTCCAGACAAAACTTTTATGTTTCTGCAGCTTGTTTCTTTCTGTCATATTGTCTCAATTAAATCAAAATGCTTAAATACTGACATAGTCTATATATTTGAGGGATAAAAAGGGACATCTCCAAGAAGTGACCTTAAATTAGAAATGATCCTTTCACTGATTGTAGATGGAGTCCATATAAGCTCCTTACTCTAGAACTACAATGTAAATGAGCATGGCTGGTTTACATATCCTCTTCCCTTATTGTATTTCAAAAATGCATTTTAAAAGTTGCATTTGGAGTTCTTCTCTGCACCTCAGTCCTGGAGACACTGTTTATACCTTTAGGTAAAATCTTACCTGAACCTCAGAATTAAAGATGCTGAGTTCTAATGGGCTTTACTCTTATTCACCTTTGTCTTGGTTTAGGGTAAATTTGGGAGGAAACCTCTGAATGGGGTTCCTCTGGGAAGTAAACTTAAATGGCCCCTCCCCTAAATGGTTCAGGAAAAAAAAAATCTTTAGAGAAAAAAGTGGAAAAACCCCTATTTATTTAACAAAGTGCCTACATGTACAAAATATGAAATAATAATACTTCTTGCTGCTCTGAAGACAGATGACAAAATTGAGAGAAGTCTCTACCATGGGTGATGCTCAGTTTGCTCAGTCTCTTATTAGTCTTAGATTTTTTGGTGCTGGAAAATGCCATCCTGGACCTGGTGGGCTACAGGTGTGAGCTCTCAGTGATCTTTTGGGTTTTTAAGTCTAGAGCATTTTTAAACAATCCTAAGGAAAGGGAAAAAAAATGAAAAAAATATAGTCTAGGGAGCTTCTTTGCTTCAGCTAGCTAAAACTAACTAAAAGCAAAGAGATCTCTGTTTTGCTGTCTGTCTGTGCCTCAGATGGACACAGTCCAGGAGCAGAATGCGGAGGAGTGAGAGCCAGTTCTGAAAACAAACTGCATGCTTCTTCTTTCTCCCTTTTCTCTCTCAGAACCAGTCTTAAAGGTGCAGAACTCAATATACAGCATAAACAGAACATACAACTGGGGATACAAGCATCAAAAAGTCACTCCAGGACTCCTCTTGCCATTGCATGGCACCATCTCATTTTCTGTACAAACTGGGGTGGTGGTGACAAAGCAATTCTGAGTAGACAAAAGTCACTGTTACATTAATGTGGCTGAGAGTGTTGACAAAGAAAAACAACTGGAATAAGGACAGTCTCTCACAGCAGTTACTTCAGAAGCTGAGAGGATATTCACCGGTCAATGGTAAAATCTCATTTTTTTTGTTGAGAGGATTTTGCTTTAGTTTATTTTATTTTTCTTGAAATTATTGATCCAACATATCCTGAAGTTTCTGCATCAGGTTTTGTGTGGTCTGATAACTGGATAGAAACTGCTGTGTTGCAGTGTTCCTGTCACATGGTATCAGAAATTTTTCTTTTCTTGGTCCACTTGTAGGGGCTATGGACGCTTTTAATTTGCTCCTCTCATTGCAAGAAAGTGCCTAATTTCAACTCAATATTCAGCAGTACAATACTTGAAAAGGTATTTTAATAAATAGCATATGCTGGTTTTCATCATTTCTAGTTCAGCCTTTCAATTAGCACAGCTGTGTGGACAAGCCAAGGTGAAAAAAGACTCACAATGAATGCGGGAACTGGGTTAGTCCTCCAGCTTCCACTAGCTATTTTTAATCAAATAAGAATGATTACATGGAAGAACAAAACTCATTGATTAGGTCTATTTAGTAGTTAAAAACCTTTATAACTTTTTCACCATGGCACAGTAACGTGAGAGGAGCAAATTGGCTTCCTGTTCTTGCAATAGATGAAAATATGAATGTTGAGTTTGAGCACA
Source organism: Illadopsis cleaveri (assembly GCA_013399915.1). Taxonomy (NCBI): domain Eukaryota; kingdom Metazoa; phylum Chordata; class Aves; order Passeriformes; family Timaliidae; genus Illadopsis; species Illadopsis cleaveri. The sequence goes on from VXBB01006884.1 coordinate 107,855, forward strand.
GTGTTATTTATGCACTAATATCAAAATTACAGCTATGTGCTGCGTGTGACACTTCACAGTTGGAAATCAAATTATACTCCTGCTGGAATATTGGCACACTGGTATCAGCTATAGCAGCTGCTTTGCCTTCTCTGACTTTTCTTACTGTTGCTGCTAATGAAAAAGGAGGCTGCTGTCGCTGCTCTTAACAGCACTGTTTTTCTCTTCACTTGAAAAGCAAGCAGACAGTCTGGGTCTTCTCAAGGCAGAAAAGGAAAGGTACATTTAATTGCTGCTGAAATGGTTGTACAAAAGGTCACCAAACAATACAAGTTCTTATTTAGTACTGAACTTTGAAGTGAAGAATTATGGATTGTTTGAAGTGATCCAGCAGTTAGATAATGTACCAGATCTTCAGTACATGGAAAAGAAGGCGAGAAAAAGAGCTAAATTTGATGGGAGTTTCCCAGCAGGCCAGGAGCAAGCTTGGCATCCATCTGTAATGGAGGTGCTTGTGAAGTCTGTTTAGGGAAATCATTGCAATTCCTCATCCGTGGCCTCATACAGGTACAGAAGGAGGAGCACTGAGCGACTGTCTATGCAGCAGCTGTTGCTATTAAACCCGAAAGAGTTTCTCAAAGGTGGCATGAGGCATTAACTTACAAGTCCTTAAATACTAATAAGGCTTCTAAACACATTCTGGCCCAAGGGAGCAGTGAATATGAAGAAAGTCACTGTCCCATTAAGTAAATTCCAAACCTTCTGGTGTTAAATGAATTATTAATTAAAATCATGGACTGACTTCATCTTGAAAACAGTGGCAAAAGATAAATTGAATTTCCTTACAAATATGTAATTTAAAATTCATGTTGAACATAAAAAGAAACCTTACCTGAGGGATTTTGTCTCCTTCACATTAATTAAAAAAAATCTGTATAATCAATATCATGACAACAAAAATTTTGTCTTGCTGCATAGAAATTTTATCTTGAATTAAGGAAGGATTTATTATTACTATTTCGCTATTCTTAATATATGTGTTTGTGTCTCAGATGCCTTTATTGTATTGCCAGTGCTTTTATTTTCCTTAGGAGTTGAGAGATAAGTGACATATGATTAGCATTGCATGTTTGCTATAGTGAAAGTATATTTTCAGAAATAAAAGGCTTATTTTATTTCCACAGTAAATCAATCCCACAGCCTCTCCAACTCACAGAGTTTTTTCTTTCTTCTTTACGTATTTTCCCTACTTGAGGGTTTTGTGATATGTACTGTATCTTGGCAACATGCAGAGAAAGAAAGGTAAGGTCTTAACTTGGTAGGAAAACAGCTGTAATCAGTGGCAATGCTCTGAGTTGCACCAAGTACTTAATATAGGAAATTGTGATGGCTCTTACTATTTATTCACCATCCCATCTGCCATCAGCAGATAGGTTGATACTCCTGCTTGTAGAGATGGCAAACATGTTTAGCAGTAATACAGTGCTTTGTATTATTAATCAAATCAAGTTATGCCTAAAATATTGTAGATCCACGTATTTTGCACATGATATGTATTAAACATGACTTTTTGTCATCTTCTTTTTAACCCAACTAATACAGATTTTAGAGGATGGAATCAAGAATACATTGTATTTAATTAAAGGTCTTAATCCTTTCTGATGACTGATCTGGATTTTAGTTTTACCAATTATTTTAGTAGAATATTTAAATCCTTATGAGCTTTGCATTAGAAGCTCTCTGCTCTTAGATCTACTTGATGAGTGAGCAGTTCATCTTGATCTGTGCTTGATAAAGTCATACAGTTTATAAGTGCATAAAATTAGCCCCCTATATGCAAACTATCCTCAATAAAACATTTTCAGGCATGAGCCGACTCATGAGACAACCACATGAAAAAAGAATTCCCTTTCATTCTTATGAGGTGGGTATGAAAGGAATCTTCTGGAAAATGTGTAGAAATAGGAGGATGGATTTTAACTTCAATGAAGAAAAAAGGTTTCAAATGAAATTCATATTTGCTCAAATCTTTATGATAGATCTAAACCAAACTCAGTCCCTACAACTGATAAAAGTGTCTATATTTCTAGAACTCAATGAGTTAACTCTGCAGAAAACTTCTTCATTCCTCTTTTATTTTTCCCTATTATTCCTGTTTTTCCCAACTTGAATAAACAGTTTCCAAGCAGAGAGTAGTATTAAAGCACCAGTCAACTAAATAGCTTTATCAGCATCTCCTTCCCCTTACACCCAGGAGGATGACTCTAGGTGTATATTCTAGAGAGCTTGTTGATCTTTTTAATGCTAATTAGCCTTTGATTAGAATCCAAGAATCAAGGTAACAGGACCAGACTTTCCCATCATTGATTGATGAATTAATTAAAGGCATCTATGTGGAATTTAATGCTGGAAGAGTGCCATGTTGATTGTCCTTTAGCATTTTGAAGGAACATTTTCAGCATTATCAATCTAAAATTGTTGTACAAGATTAAGTCTTTAGGACATGGTTTGAGTGGTGGGCAGGTATTTGAAAAGGCAAGTTCCTCTGGGGGAATCAGACTCCAGCACAGGAAAGAAATAAACCTGCAGAAACCCTTGCAGTGACCTGATTGTCAGAATGGAAGAAAACTCACTGTTGTAAATGATTTTAGCACTGCATTTTGCATACTCACCTAGAGAATACAGCACCAAGCACATGTTAAAGCACAATGAGAACAAAGTGTGTACAATCTTACATGAAGCAAACACCTCTATTGCTGCATCCTGCACTGGTCTAAGGTCACATAGATACATCAAAGTTATGGATGCTTTGACAATTTATGAAAGACAATAAACTTCCTTTATCAATTTTCCTGCTTGAAATTAACCTACAGGTATTCCATCATTCAGCAGTACTTTTTTTTTTCATTATGCCTTTTCTGACACAATTACTAATTGCCTCTAGATAATAGAAAAATTTTAAGAAAAGGTTATAAGTTGAAAAGAGTGCAGGAATGACTTTTTCTTCCAAAGGTGACAAAGACAGAATAATTTACACCAAGAGGCAAAAAACCCTACATGACTGTTTTTAAAACTGCACATGTGGTTTTTCCATTTTAGAATAAAAAGATGTATCAGCAGGTGCTAATCTTGTACAAATAACATGTATCTTGCCACAATAGGATTGCTTTGACTGGCATGGATAAACAGTCAGACCTAAATCTAATCCTATAAAACAAATGAAACCATTATTAAATGATAGGTGGATACATCATGGGTTAAAAACCTGGTGAAAAAGGCTCTTTTGCTGCTGCTTTGAAAAAACCCATAATGGTCTATAAAGTTGCCAGAAAAATGGTACTTTTTTCTTACTTGATTTTGTCTGGCTGTGACAGACTCATTCTTGATATGAAATTACAAATGTTTTTAGTATTCTCAAAGGATATTTAAAGAAACTGCAGTGTATTTACTATAGCCATAAAACCCACATATTTTTTTATACATGACAGGTGAATACATCCCACCTACCTTTATCAGTGGGATTAATCTCCACTATCTCTAAACATCTTCAGTATATCTGTACTTGAAAAATTTACAGGGGATTCCATGTGTAGCCAAAGAAGAAAAATCAACACTGTTGGGGTGTTTTGTCTGTTTTTTCTGTCCTGTTTCAGAGAACCAGTGGTGGATGAGATGAACTGTCCCTCGAAACTGAAGGGAGAGATCCCAGCTCAACTGCAAATAAACAGTGAGGGATACAAAACAGAAAGGTAATGCTCTCACTTCAGCTTTTATACTATTAAATACAATCAATTTTACAAAAATCAATCTTGTCACTGCAGGTGAGGGATGACCAGTGCAGAGGTAATTTGGCATAAATATGAAAAATCATTGATTTTAGGAAATTAGAAAGAAGTAGCGCAAAAATTTGTAGTGTTTTCTTTACATTTGTGAAGATTTTTTTTACACAGTTTAAACTACTGAGCAAAACTTGACTCTAAAAATATATGTAACTTTTTATTTTAGTAATACTTAAATAAAGCTGGTCAAATGTACTTTATACTTTTGTGGTCAAATAAATAAAAATGGGGGACTGTTCAGTTTTTCTTGAACAGAAACTAAAACATGATGGGTTTGATACTTTCAGAAATCTGAAAATAAATTGGATAATGAAAGGTACTGTTTCGACTAAATCAAGATGTTTTATTTCACATGGAGTTTATGCAGAATATATTCTCAGGTCTCTTTTTTGTTTGGTTTTTATTGTTTGTTTGTTGGTTTGTTGCTTGGGTTTTTTTCTGTTAGAGCTCTTTCTAAGCAAAGTATGCCCTTTTGAAGGGTCTATTCTTTTAAAATGGGAAAAGTACTGAATTGACACTGTTGCTTTTTGGTGCTTGGTGCAAACAGCAGAGCAGAACCTAAGCAGCTCCGCTTGGTTAGCGGAATAACCACTCTTAGTTTAAGCATTAAGGAGATTTTCTAGATACTGCATCTACTTCATGAGCTTTGCAGTTACTGCGCAAGACTTTCATATACTCCAAGGCAAAATTATTTTATTTTTATGCCTAACTGGCAGCCATTGTGCAATTATTTTTTTAATTGAAGATAACAAGAGAGCAGTTTCAGAAAGAGATCACAGCATGACAGAGTGTTTGAGTTTGGACTTGGGGAGCCCCTGGGTCCAACCCTCCTGCCCAAGCAGGGCCACCCAGAGCCCATTGCCCAGGACAGCTCTTGAATGCCTCCAAGGAGCATGACTCCACAGCCTTTTTGGGAAATCTGTGCTGTTGGTGGCCGCTGAGGGGAAATATGACCCTCTGGAATTTAAGCCACTCCTCTCACTTTTGCATAATCAGTATATTTGTCCACTTCACTCCACTATTAACATTTAAAGTTTAAAGCATTGCAATGTTTAATTGTTTCTATACGTATTTTTCATATCACCATTCCTGAAAATTTTAAAAAAATGATTTTTTCATCCCAATGAATAAGGGGTTTTTTATGGAATGATATATATAATGTAAAAAAACTAGCAAAACAAAAAAGGGGAACAAACAAAAATAGGGGAATGGAACTTGGGAAAACCCCCTGAAGTTGAGGTTTGGACTGGTTTACTTAGTTCACTCAGTCAGTTACTTCTCTTTCAGTCATGTTTTGCATGGCTGCTGGAAATGTCATGTTACCTTATTGAACACTGCCCTGGAACAGTTGTTAAAATCTGAAGATTTTATATTACTAATATTGCAATAAAACTCCTTCTTCATAAAATCTTCATATTGCATTAGGTAGAAATGAATACTGGTAGCACAGTAAAGATGACACATTATAATGTTTCTTATATTAGATATCCTAAGTGCACTACAGATTATACAGTAGCAGCAGTAGCAATTGGCAATATAAAATTAAAGATAGGTACAATAAAAAAAACTTACCCACATGAAATGATATATATCTCCATTCTGTAAAGATAGAAATGAGAAAGTTCACAATTTTGTGGCTGAAGTGGAGAAAACTTTAAGTTTTTGGTTTGCCATACTATTATGTTACCTAATTTGTATGCTACATTACTAATAGTCCAAATATATAGACACATATATACTGTGTGAAACTCAACCATTGCACGAAGGGTTAACTGCAAATATCAAACGTCTTCTACATTTGCTTTATGTTCCTTGTTTCAGCTACACATTCCCACTGTTACTGAGGTGCAATGTGTCGTCTTTTTATTTTCTATTAACTCAGCAATTAATGCTTGATACGATGCCTTAGAACATCAATAAGTATTTCCCCTAAAATATCCCAGGATCACTGAATCTGGGTATGTTTTTAGAGTAATAACTTATTTAAAAGCTCAGTTCTGTGATGTTATACTTGAAATTAAAGGTACAATTTTTCATACTTCAGGAAGAATCTCCTTTTCAGATCATTCTGAGTATAAGGAAGCACCCTATTTACTTCTAGTGATCACCTATAAAGGTGATTACAACAGAGAAAAATAAAATTTTTTTAATTAATTACAAAAATATGAGATGGGATGAGATAAATACATAGACCTTAATTTTCAAAAGAATAACTGGCTGATCGTTTAAATCATCCTAGTAAACCATATAGTGCAGACACTAAAATCTGTCATCTTCACAGAGATTGTCACAGTACTAGTGCAAAAGTGGCTCTATGTGTGGAGAATAATTTTATCATGCTGCAATGTATGTTCTTCTGACTCAATGATGCTCTTCTCCACAGTGTAATAAAGCAGAAAGCAGTGTAAATCATTTAGTCCAATAAAAGTGTAAAGAGAAAAAGGACAAACCAATACGCAGGATGAATAAGAATGACAGCAATACATTTTATTTTGACAGATTAAACATAATAAAATATTTATACTGGAATATATCTGAAATGTGATATGATCTCAGAGAAAAAACGATTTTCTGAGTCCTCAGGAAAACCTTATTAGTAGATGCGAAATAACCATTGAAAATGCAAAAAAGATAACATTTCATCAAATACTATTGCATTAAACATATTTTGTTCCATTTTAATTTATTCAGATCTTTGTTCAGCAAGTAAAGGTCAAGAAACTCTACTGTACTTCAATAATCCATATGAAAGAGTTTAAACTTATCAACTTTCTGAGTTTAATTTAAACATAGATTGAAAATCTGAGTTTCAACAAGACATAGTGTATTTAAGAACTTATCTGTTATCCAGCTATGACTTAGAAAATGTGACCTGGAAGTTTTGCAGTAAGTTTATTTGTGAAAATTCTAAATCTGAAACTTTTGAAAGTATTGTATTGTACACTTGAAGCACAGACCTAATACCAGGAAAGGCAAGGACACTTGAGGAGATTACAGGAGAGAACATTATGCCTTAGAGAATTGAGGATTCATGATCAACCCAGTTATAAAGCATGTGAGGGATAATTAGGTCCTTCAGAAGATGAAAAATTGTGTTTGGAGAAATACAATAAAACCTGAAATAGTTGTAATGTTTAATAAACTAATGAGACATCACCTTTATCTTTATGATTCACCAAGAATTTGGATTTAAAGCGTTACCATAAGGTCTTGAATCCCAAACCATATTTTTTTCTGAAGTGATTAATACCTTCTCTGGAGATAGGTAATACTTTAGACTGATGAATACCAAAACCTCTCTAATTATTCAACAGTAATCTAAGAAAAGGTGTTATAAAGTATAAAAATACTTCAAAACTTACAACTTTATCATCAATGACTTGTTTCCGGCCATAATCATCAGCAAAACAGAAAAAATCAATTATATCTTATTATTATTTGAGAAATTTCTCTATAGAATATCATTTCCAGGAATATGATGCATAGAGAAACATGCTGTATGAGCTCTTTAAAATACACTTGTGTTTGGAGAGTGGAAACAAGATTGGTAGAAAGAAAGAATGAAATAAAAGGTAAAATATACAGAACACAAAATGTGACTGTATATAAGGAAAATTTTAGAATTATAAGATTTATTATAATTTTCACATTAATTTTGAAGGAAGTAATTGAATTTTTAGCACTGTAAAACTGGATCAGAGGCAAGAGTGAAAAGTATGCATACATACTCAGATTCAAGCATGAGAGACTCAAGTGATGAAAAAATAATTTGTATTTTGTGGCTAAAATACTCATGAACATATCAAGGACTTAGAACGATACAGGAGAAACACAACTGGAATAAGTGCTAGTGAGATCAGCCTTTGTCAGTGTGGATGTAATCCGGGCTGGGGTTTAACAAAGAGGAAGTTCTTGTAAGCAAAAGCCTCCCTTTCTAAGGTATGATTATAGGATTTCAGGCTCTTCTGTATTTTCCTTCCCTACAGTTGTTCTTCCCAAGCTCACTAGAACTTGGCAAGACACCACTGTTTGTGATGAAAGCAGTAGGGGACTGAAGAAACTGATTCTAAAGTATTTATGTAGTGGAAATGTCACGAAACCTGTAGAAAGAAAAAGGCGATGTTCTGTTAAGCCAATTCCTCTTCTACCTTGATTAAGTTTATTTATTAAAGTTTGTATCTCCTGCATGAAAGTGAAGGGTTAAAGTTGAAAACAAATCTGGTCTTGTGGCTTTTTGCTAAGAAAAGGAGAAATCACGATATATTGCGTCGTGATCTGGCCTGGTGGTGAAGGTGCTGCGACCTTTCTCGCTAGAAGCATCTTTAAAAAGACACCCGGATCGATGGTGGCACAGGCACTCTCAGGTACAGAGTGATCAGATCTTTGTGCACCCTTAGGTGCAGAATGATGAGCCTTTTAGGTGCACTATCAAGTGCAGTGATTTGCTCTTTGTGAGGCTGCCTGAGCAGCAGAGCTGCGTTTGTCACCCCAGGTGATGTAGGAGTAAAAGCAGCGAGACAGGGTCCTTCCGATCTCCAGGAGAGCTTCTTTATTCCACAGGGTCAGGAGAGTAGAGGAGACAAATGGTCCCAGGGGGAGAGGGATTATATAGGGTAGTCAGGGGCGGGATTTCACAACCTGGCCAATGGGGAAAGGAATTGGGAAAGGGACCAATCAGGGGAAGGATCCAAAAAGGACCAATCAGGAGGGGGAAAAACCAGAAACAAGGGGAATAACCAATGGGTATGACACATTAACATAGAACTGAAAAGGCTCATGGGTTGAAGTATTTTTTTCTCACCTTGAGCCACAAGGAAAACTCTCAAAGGGACTTCCCAAAGGAGAGTCCTTGTGAACTGAGGCAGCCTAGGGGCTGCACATGGGTTGAAGCCCTTTTGCTCACCCTGAGCTAAGGAAGTCTCCCAAGGGGACTTCCTAAAGGGCAGTCACTACGAATTGAGGTAGTCTAGGGGCTGTATGCTCTCCAAGAGAGTAATTAGCCTCCTGTGGATGGTCCAGGGACCACCACTTATTTGTTGTACATGAAAAGTATTAAATAAGATGGCAAGAATATGACTAAACAAGCATATTGAAGGGAAAAAAACCCCAAGAAAAATAGCAAGAGATGTTAGATCATTCTCCCAAAGGTTTTCTACTCCTATCAAAGTGGAAGATCAGAGAATAAGATAGATAAAATATTACAGGATAGAATAGGGAATTAAAATATAAAAGTTAAAAATAGCCAAAGTACTATATGAAAGCTTTTAAGATATGTATAAAGAACACTGAAATATGCTGACTGTCTGTGCTTTGTCTACCATGTATCCATTTTCCTGCAAGACACTAAACTCAGCAAATGGAGTTTTGAATATGAATGAGAAGCCAGATCGAGGTCGTCAGATCTGAGGGTTTTGCTGCAGAAAAGCTGAGTGGGGTACAGAGGTTTGTTCTTTAAGTAGAGTTGTACTTGGAGAAGTGACTATCTGAAGTACTTACAATTTCCCATTTCTGCAGTTAAATAGTACTTCACAATTGTTAATACTTTTAGTATCAGAACATCCTGGAGAACTTGTATGGAAATCTTGTTATACATATATTAAGACAGAGGTGAAAAGGAAAAGAAAATATTTAACCACACTAAGAAAATTTTATTTTGGGTCTCAGGATGCTATTTATAGATCACTGAATTTTTATCAAATTCCTATGATGGGTTGACCTAAAGCCTTTTGCCTACTTTTAGCGGTACAAATGTTGATTGCCTAGAGCTAGTTACTCTAAAATTTTCCTACAGTGAATGGAGAGAAGTAATTTACGAAGGACACCACCTGTCTTACTAACTCAGGTAAGTAACACAGGTGGGATGAATCGGCCTGTGACAATCTATAAAAAGAACCTAAAATATCCCTGTTTGATTTTAATGGCTAAGTTTCATGCATGTGGAAAATTATTCAGTTTCTTGAGCAGAGGTATCTGGTACCATTTTTAAATACCTGAGGACATGCAAGGCCTCTTGCAGACAGAGCACAGGATCACAGAATGCCATTTGGAACCAACAGCCAAAGCTGACAAATGCTGCACTAACAAGGGCACCATCTTTAGATGGAAAGGGGTTGAACTCACCTGAGGCAGCAGTAGGGCTGGACCAGGACAATCCTCTTTCTGCCCAGACTGGGCTACCACAAGACTCTGAAATCCCACTATTTATAGGTCTAATGAAAGAGAAGCAAGAGAGAGAGGGACCCCAAATGAGTCAATGAATAAAAACACATAATAGATTTGGTATTGGGGCCTGGAACCTGAGATCCCTCCTGGCCATTTGTTCAGGCATTCCAGCCCCAGCCCTGGGAAGGGCCCCTGAACTGTCCACATCCTCAGGTGCAACTCCAAATTCTCCTGTGGTACATCACTGCTAGGCCTCTCACTCTTTAATGTGGGTCATCATAAGTGCTGAACAGGATTTGGTATTGAAGCATTGTAGGTGTGTATTCCACTTTTCCAGGAACACGCAAAAATCTGGAAAGCATGGCTCACATACCACATGCCTGCTTTGAGTCTGAATTCTAATAAGAGTTCATGAATTATGTAGGCAACACAATGAGAACATTTGAAATGGTGTTTGCATCTGCTATGAGACTTTCAAATTTAATGGATTTTAAAGTAATTAGCATGAACTATTTACCACACTGAGTTATACTGTAGGAGTAGCAGAATATAAAAATAAATATGATAATAATATGCATAAAATGCTCATTTCTTGCAGCCTTATATTTTATTTTAAAATGGCAGCACTTAAGCAGACTATCCAAATTGACAGGAAGAGTATGAAATAATGTCTTTCTTCTGTTCTTTTTTTTTTTTTTTTTTTTTTTTT
>VXBB01006884.1:118592-159072 GCA_013399915.1 Illadopsis cleaveri
CTTTCTGCTGCTCTTTTTTTTTTTTTTGAGAAAGAAATGTTTTGTATTTACAAGATGACAGAGTAATTTTGCGGTATTTTTGATGTGATATAAGGCACCATATCCATAACCTAACTTGTCACAGCCATTTTTAATACATGTGGTATATGCTCAGTTAATCTAGGATGCCCAATGAATGACCCATTTTTTGGATTTTCTTGTGGGGAGCCCACAGCCCTGCAGTTAAGGAACAAGGGTGGAGTCAAAATTATCTGACCTTTGTGCCTCCGTGTGCCATTAATTGGTTTAAAAGGACTATTTTCTGTATGGAGACAGGCCTAGCAAAAAACAGTAACTAGAATTTTAAGAGCATTTCAAATAAGAAATAATATGTAATTATTTTTTTTACTATGAAGATGATAAATTATTAGGCAGAACTGGAACACTGGTAAGTTCTCCTCTTCTTGTAATAAGTGATTCTTTTATAATGTCTCTTTCTTATGATGGGCAGTGAAGTCTATATAACAAATGACCAAATATATGATGAATCTACCCAAGCCAAGTGGAGATTCCATCACTGTCTAATGATGGGCACTTGTCAGAGCAATGCCTTTCAAAGCAAAGGCAGGGAAAGACATCTGGGAATTGAAAGGTCTTGATTCCAGTTTGACTCTCCACCCATGAGGTTAAGATAAGTAACTCAGTTACTTATGGAGACATATAGAATAAAAGATAACATATTTGACAGGAATCTAATATATGGAGATCTAGACCCTTTCTTATTTTTTCAATTTAAACTAGGGAGTTTCTATATGAACAATAAAAGCATAAATCAGTTCCATCTGAACCCACTGTGTTGCTTTTTTCCTCCAAAGACTGACAGTCACAATTTCAACAGGAAAAGTGATGAACCACCATGTGGTGTCTGTTATTTGCTCTTAGGGCACCTGATTGCAGAATGAGTGAAAACTCACCGGGGAGGAGGCTGCTCCTCTCCCAGGAATGCCATTTCCAAAGTAAATGTGCTAACCTATTCTCCACAGCAGCAGAACCACCAAGTTGTAAAATGGAAACCATGTTGCCTAATTAGAATTAGTCAAAATATGATGATGAAGATGATAATGATGATGATGACCACCACAGAGTCTGGGCTTGTGTAACAATTTAAATGATGCTCGTCAGTTAGGGATGTTGTTAAGCTTTCATAGTTTCTTAAAATCTTTCAAAAGAATTGAGGAAAATTTGTTAATTACTGAAGTAGACAGGAAAGATTTCTGTAAAATTATCCAATTCTTAGATAGATCTTGAATAAATTCATGGAGAAAATTAAGCATTTATTCTAACAGTTTTGATTCAAAATTTATCAATAGAAATAAAAAATATAAATCAGACCTTCAAAATGTGCAAGTCCTCAATATGAATTCCAGTCTTCATGCTTAAAAAGATTATATAGTAAAGAAGGGCCTTATGGCAGTTGAAGGAGAGTAGTAGAAATTCCAGAAGACTTAGAAGAATTGTTCCCATCATATCTGAAGATAAATTCTGTTCCCATTGGTATCCAGTGCTCTACAGATTCCAATAAAATTTGGTCAAACACACATTTCAAGGCAGTTTGGCACAAGGGTTTTCAATTTTGTGATGTTTATGACTTAAAATGTTTCTTTTTTTTTTCCTTGGGCCAGCAGGAACAAATCATACAATGGAAAGGTGTGCCGGCCCAGAGGGCGAAATGCTTTGCCCTCTTTCACAAAGACCTCCTCTGGGGGACACTGGCAGTGACACTGGTGAGATCCAGGAGGAACTATTTTCAGCTGCCTTTCTTGAGCTGTAAAGTGGAGCACCTTTTGTGTAGAGAATACAAAATGCTAGTGATGTATTTGTGAGGATGTCATAGAATCCTTAAAATGAAGATATATCTTCAGTATTCTCTCCAGGGCTAAGGACATCCTTAATAGCTTTATCTTCCATAGACAAATAAATAATATGCCTGGAAATAATACTAAAATAATGTACTTGTCAAGGTCAAATATCTTGGTTTAAGAAGTAAATATAAAATAAGACATAGTAGTAAGGATATCTATTCCAGATATTGTTTTCTATAGTATTGTATTCTTAATTTGATTGTGCTTTAGATGTACATGATTCTTTAAAGAGGCAAGAATATCCCTAATTGCCTAACTAGTAAACTTGGTTTTGCATATCCAAGTTAGGCCAACCAGGAGGCCTGAAATGACTTTTAAAATGATTTTCTGATTTTAACATATTTTAATTTGTCAGCAAAAGAGTTTGTGTCTTACACTGAAATGTGAGTACTGGAGAAAAAAAATGGTATTAAATTACTCCAACATCTAAAAGATATATCATCATAACAAAGCCAAAGGAAATGAGTGGTTAAGGGAACAATTCCAGCCATTATATCATCTCTATCACAGCAGGTTTTTGCCCCAGGCAAGCAGCAAACACCCCAAGCAGACTGTTTTGCAGGGTGCTGCAACTGCAGCAAGGTCAGGTGCAGGTTGTATGTCACTGCCTTGGCACTTCAGGATATTTCCAGCCAGTGACAATTAATTCAGACCCTTTCAGACTATATTTACAGCTGCAAATGAAACAAGCCAGGGACAACACTGGCATGTTACATTTTAACCGAGATCATGTAAATTGTTCTGGTTGTCTGCATCTGAAGGTTGTTGTATATGACATGGGAGGATAGGGAGTGTGGAATAAGGGAGAGGGATCTTTCCTCTGCTCTGCAACACGTCCTCCCTTTCTGCAATCTGTTTCCTTCTATAAAGGGATTTAATCAACAGGCACACATTGTTTTTCTTCTTTATGAAACTATCTTCTCAGAGATCAGCTGACTCACAACCACAGAATATATTAATTAGCTAAATTATTAATTAGCTAAACCAACCTTTCCTCACCACAAAAGGCTATAGAGCAGAGCTCGACACTTTTTTGTTTGTAAACAAAATTGCACCATCTGTCTTGTCACTTTGACTGGGGTTTTTGACTAATTTTTTTTCTTGATTACCACCATAGTTGCAGGCTGGTGACTTTTTGACCCATGAGAAAAAGACAAAGTGTCACAGTAGTGTTTAAATAGATCCCAAGCTGAGGATTTGATTGATCTACTCCGAGTAATTATTCCACTTATTAATGTTTTCTGTTGAGCTGAAACTCTGAAAGCTGAGGATCCTAAATTAATTCAGATTGAGCACAAGACATGATTAAAACTGTGGCAAGGGGTCCAGCAGAAAAAAAGTAGCAGCTGAAGCTCCCCTTGACAGGTCCGTACATATGTAATGCTGAATGTCAGAATTTTTCTCAGGGAGTATTCTGAGCTGTTTATTGTTTTGTGGTTTTTTTCCAACCTTTACATGTTCATTAAAGAAATGGCACTTTGAGGAAGAATATGATCCAATAGATAAAGTTTTCTTCAAAAGCCTGGGACTGTGGCAGTGCCATCAGTTTCAGCCTGGGGGGAAAAAAAAATAAAAAATAAAAAAAGGATTAATCTAAGAAAATCCCTCTCCATTACAGTGAAAAAGGTTGGAATACTACTAGAAGTCAGAATGCTACTCTTAGTATAGATCTCTTCATTTCTTATTTTGAATCTTTCCTACCAGTTTTTTGCATTTCTTCTCTAATAGACTCAAAATTAGTTGCAAGTGCTCAGAGAAGTAATAAACTGATGCTGTGGGGAGCCAACCTGGGTTATCTCTTCTCTTGCTACCTATTGTTTGGTACCAAGGGGTCAGCTCTCCTGATAGCTGCTCACATCTACTTGCTAGATTTCAAACAAGCAGTCCCTGGCTACCTCGTCAGCCTGGGAAAAGATCTTTATGAACAAAGACACTTTGTTGTTCTCCTTTATATCCCATCTTAAAACTTTCCTTTGTCACGTTGGCAGCCGATGATGCTGAGTGCAGCCTCTGGGGCACAGAAGATAATTTGCCTCAGCAATTAACACAGCCTCCATTCACTTGATTTTTTGATGAAAAGCTTTGAAACCACCCATTTTCTGACAGCTTATTTAAGTGTAACTGATGATCCTTTAGATTTCCCTCATACACAAGCAGTTCTTGTTCCCTTCTGAGACAGTCATTGTTTTAGGACTATGGCTTTGGCACTCATAGATGTTGCATAAGTTACCAAGTTTCTAAGCCTTTGTAATGGGTTCACAGTGTTTGGAAGAAGCAGTCAGCTTGAATGGAGACTCCTAGATTTGTCAGCCTAAAGGTCTGGTCCCAATTTTAGCAAATGTTACAAAAGAAGCATAAATTATCCATTTAAATCAAGCACTGCCACTGGGCTTGGTCTCCATTCCTCTGGAGACATCTGTTAATTCTGCTAATGAATGAGTGCTAAAAGTTCTGTGCCTAGTTCGTAGAACCTCTTGTGGTTCTAGGAAACCGTGGTTCAACCTTGCATGAGCCAACTTTTAGCTCACTGCAGTTATTCATGTTTATGAAGTAAGGAGAAAGATGGTGGTTGTTGCCTTCCCTTCCCCCTTGCAAATTTGCTGTGCTAAACTCATTATGAAATAACCAAAAATTCTTGACCCCTCTTATATGCCTAATTATCAGCATGGTAACCATCATAGTCAGTCAGTAATTGTAACATTGGAATTTTAAATCCCATTTAACTCATTTGAATGTGTCTCAATAAACTTAATGGGTTTAATTATGGGAATCAATAATTAGTTAATATGTTAAAGAAACAGACATTTTCTTTCAACTTCTTGCAATGCATACATTTTTAGAGACATCTTTTCTGAGGTATCAGAGTGCAGAGTTGCTAAAGTGGATGCCTTTCTGTGAAATCCTGGATTTTCATTATACCGTTTACTCTAAGAGCATACCTTGAAAAGAGAAAAAATGATGTGAAGATTCAATATCAGCTGCTGTAAGATTAAATAAAACAGCTGCTATGAAAGAAAACCCCTAAACCTACATTGCCAGAGCAGAAGGGGTCAAACAATAAAATACCCATCGTCTCCTGTCAAAGTAAATCACACTAACAGGTTGCTATGGCACAGGCGTTATGAGATACTTGATAGCAATATTTTTAAGATGTGAAATCTATATTATCTAACAATAAAGGAGGCATGGAGAGAAGTGTTTATCTCAGGTTATGAACATGCATCTAGGAGAAGGCAGATGACACGTATTGCCTAGCATGTGACTTTAATTTCCTGTGATGAAAGTTAGGTCTGTATTTTTCTCCTCAAATTCTCTGATAAAAAACTCTGTTTGATAATGTTGTCTGCCTTTATCCATAAATTTAGCAAATACTTTTTACTAGTTCCTACAGGCCTCATGGTAGCCCAGGGATGGTCTGCCTGGGTCGTGCTGGAGCTGAGCTACCAACTGAGCACCATCGATGAGACGACAACAGCCCAGCCAGTGCACTTGTGGCTTCCACAAATTCTGTGATGGGTCATNATGTTGTCTGCCTTTATCCATAAATTTAGCAAATACTTTTTACTAGTTCCTACAGGCCTCATGGTAGCCCAGGGATGGTCTGCATGGGTCGTGCTGGAGCTGAGCTGCAAACTCATGATGAGACATTGATGAGACAACAACAACCCAGCCAGTGCACTCATGGCTTCCACAAATTCAGTGATGGGTCATGAAAAATTCCTTCTCGGTTCTCCCTAACCTGTTCCATATGACAGATATTCTCTAAAGATGTGACCTGGTCAGGCCCCATAGCCTAAGTCACAGAGGGACCAACTTCATCTCTGGTCCATGACAGAAGTTTGAGTAAGGAGAGGAAAATTGTTATCTCCTTTCCTCTTTATTCACTAGCAATTTGGCCTTGTGAGGCCAGACTCAGGAGACAAAATACCTTTTTTGTGTGTGTAGTGGTGAAGGTACTGGAATAAGAATAGAAAAAAAATATTACTTTCTGGATTAGATTCAGTACCTTCATGTTTAGCTTCTGGCAAATGTTTATGACTGACTTTAATTTGCCAGGGGCCCAGGGTTGTGTTTCCTTGCTGGTGAAGGCACAATTTTGCTTTATACTTCCTGCTCTATACAAACCTTACCAGCCCTTAAACCAACAAATTGGTTTAGTCATTGGTTTCCTTTCTGTTTTATTTCTACATACTGAGCACAATCAGAATCTGTTCTGGTCTTTAGACAATGATCAACCACAAATAATTATTAAAATCTTTTATTACTCTGCTGCCAATTACCCAACCAAGAACATCTTGTAAGGAAGACATTGGGAGGGAGAAATGACACACAGGGAATAGAATTGATTAAATATGCTGAAACACAATGTCAGCTTTAGACCAGGACCATTTCATTATTGTGACAGCTTTTTTTTTCTTTTTTTTGAATTTAAGAGTATACTGAGACTAAGCAGGCAGTGAGTTTGCATGCTCAGTCAGATTTTCTAATTGTAAAATTATTCTTTTTTAGATTTTGCTCTCCTTCTTTTTTCTCCCACACTTTTCCATTTTCACATCATATTTTTCACTGCTCTTCTAGAACTTCACAAAAACTTCTGAGATCGCCGTTCCCCCATTCCATGCCTCTTGGAATCTGCATGTCTGAGCAGAACCAGAGTTTGCATTGCCAAAAGAACAGACATGGAAATGAAACACTTCTGATTTCTCTCACCCAGAATTTTTTAGCTAGAGTCCATCTGCTCACCAGTGCCTATTTAGGAATGCACAACACCTTTTCCTTCTTCAATAGCAGCCAAACTGAGCAAGAGTGGGTGGAAACATTAAAATGACACATTTGAACCAAACTGTAACTTTTTATTAAATGAGAGGAGGGGAAAAAAAGGGACGTCTCATTTATAGATTCTGAGCTGTAGCTGAAAAGGCAAAATCTATCTGCCAAAATAGTCATGGCTATATTTTCAGTAGTAAATAGAATTTTGCATAGAAATTTGCAAAAAATACTCCCTTGAGTAAATAGCTCATTTTGACTGTAGTCCATTGCTTGAAAAAAGGATCTTTAATGACAAAAATAATTTTTACAGGAATTGCAGATTTCTGCTTAAAGATGGAGGGCTTGGTTCTGCTGAAGGCTAGAACAGTGATACTTTTAAAACTTAATTTTCAAATTATTGACTTAAATTATTGCATGTTATGTTTCATCCAAATAAGAAAAAAAATGTGAATGCCAAATTTGGCGCTGATTATGAAATGGCAGTTAGAAGCAATAGTCAATGGGCTTGAATTTCAAATGTACACAGCTTGAAGAAAGGAAATGATATCACATTTCTTTCTCCAGCCCATTATATCACAGAATTCAAGCATTTCCCCAGCTTCTGTAGTGAAAATTTTACTCCTCTTACCTGGAATAATATGACGAGCATTACACAAAGCAGCTGCTAGACATGTTAATTTACTGTTGCTTTCACTTCAGATTGCAAAGTCTACTGTCACATTACCCTGCTTTTAATGTCGCACCTATGTTCTCCTGCTGCCAGGGCTGTGCTTCTCATAAGAGGTACAAACCATAAGCCTTGTACACATGTGGTCATAAAGAATCTCATTCAATCAACTACTTACATCCTTCAGCTGTTACTGTGAATGTCACAATAAAACTCTTACTGCTCTGAAGATTTTCTGAAGTCTAAGGATGAAAAATAAATTTTCTACTCATCACCTGAAATGTGGTGTCTTCAAGTTATCATTAGCTACACACCTGAAGATCAACACCCCCCAAATCATTAATTATTTTGATGATGGCTGTTGAAGATCAACAGTGATAGAAAAGTGAGCTAAATAAATATATGTAGCACCTGTAACAATGATTAATACCAACAGTACCTTTGAATACCTGTAACCACTTCAGATGAGACTGTTAATTTATTTGACTATTTTTGCAATTTCACTTTGAAAATTACATCTAAAAGATCCATGTAGCTTGTCCGTAGGCATCATAATATGATGCAGGAGGTTGAAAATAAATAAAATTGCTTCCTCCAGTGATTCCTTCCATGAGAAATGTTGTGTACATCCTCATATAATGAAACATTAAGTAAGGAATCTGTGTCTGGAATTTGAATTTGAAAGCACCTAGAAAAAGATCTCACATTTTAAAGAAGAATGCAGAGGTTTATTAGTAAAGATAATCAATCTTTACATGTATGTGTTTGTTTTGGATGCAGAAATTTGTGGTATTAGGCACTTGTGCATAGCTAGGAAGTTCCATTTGTATAATTGATTTTCACACCTGAAACAGTCCCTCTTATCTGTTCTTATAGAGTAAGCATTCAGGGCACCCTGTCGTGATCCTGGTTGTGCTTATTCCCCTTCATTTGCTGGAGAAGAAGACCAGCTTGACTGGTCATCAGATGGTGAAGTCTACCAGCTCTCAATGGCAAAGCTGTGGAGGTCAATTCCACCTACAATGCTCTGAGTTTCTTTAGACATAAAATGGTCCTTTTCAGGCAATTTATTTGTCTAGAAACATACCTCATCTTTGACTTGTGAACAGCAAGCTGCTCCACCTAATATATGCCAAAATTTGACCTCATTGTTTAACAGTTGCAGCTCTTCAAGTATCATTTATCCACTGACTCACCAGATATGTATGCAATACATTCCTACAACTGTGTAATGTATTATTTTTCCTCCACTCAAAGCCTGATCTTATAGCAAAAAAAGAAAAAAAAAGAAACCAACAAAAAAAACACCAAAAAAGAAAAGTATTGCATTTTATTCAGTGGGCTTCAGACACCTTAAAGGACCCTGAAAAAGACACTTTTCTTATTAAACAAACAATTCCTGCAGTTCCGGCATTATGTAAATAGACAGTAGAATTGTTTGTTTTGAACTGCCCTTTGTTCCATTGTAACCACTCTTTTTATTTGCTCTTCTGCATCAAATGCCAGGTGACAACTCCCTGACATACTTCACATTAGTAACTAAATGATAAACAACGGAAGCTAAATCATCTCCAGTCATTCATTGTCTACAGTAACCCCTGGAATAGGATGTTTTGTATAAGTTGCTCTTTCTGAAAGTGTCGGGCTGCCATTCTTCTGGCAGGCAGGACATAATCCAAATAATTCATATGCCTCTTGAGCATATGATTCAGTGAGTAGATGGGGATTTTTTTTCTATCTATAAAATGATACGTTATCGTAGTACCATTATAGAAAGGCTTGGATAGAAGCTCTTAACTCTTACTACAGGTGTCACACTTGGCTGCTGCTGTACCTGGCACTGAGTCCCAAATCCACCATCATGTGTTGGGTCAGAGGTGCAGATGTGCATCTCTGCACTCAGTTGCTAAAGATTTCTGTATAAAGGATTTCTGGCACCTTGCCTTGCAGATGTGGCACCTCAATCACTCTCCTTGAATCATGAGCTGACTACTAGACTAGACTTGCTGGAAAATCTGTCTAAGCACTGTATGAGGTTTTTCAAATCCTAATATCTCAGGGCCATGGAGTGACAGACCTTGAAAAGCCTACAATTTTGAGCAGGAGTTCCTGTTGCCTTGGAAATGCAGGGAAACTGTTGAAGGTGAAAATAAGTCTGATGGTATCAGAGACGGGGTTGGTGTGTCTGTTAAGAACTTGGAGTAATAAGGAAATTTAACATTCATACCACATGTTCATTTATAGGTGAGATATGTCAAGATTGCTATTGTTGCTAGCTCCATTTTCCAGAAGAGAATATTAAGCCTGCAAAGTTGAGAGACTTAAAGTGAGTCTTTGGAGTACATACAAATCCCTGCATAGGCAAATTAAGGCTGTACTTGAAAAAGTTATCCTCTGAAACATTCAATAAACTGTAACATTATATATCAGCAAATTAAAAAAAAAAAATATGCAACATAAGTAGATTTAAATATCAGTACTTACCAGATGAAGCAAGGATTTCTGAACTTGAGTAAAGCCTTGTGTTTGACCTCCCAGAGATAAAAACAGAGTAGTATGGGTGAGAAAAAACCCAAATTCTCTAAATGTGCATTTAAGGCTTAATGCTTTCTCTATATTTAACAAAGAATGTAAGAGCATTGTGCAGGGTGGCTGGTTTCTCTGGCTGGCCAAGGCCGAACACAAGAAGAGGTATATCTAAAATCCTTTACATTTGAAACATTCAGGGACAAGAATGGGACAAGACACAGACAAGCTTAAACATCTCCTGTGTCTTCTATCTGGTAGTTTGATTTCTGTGTACTGTGTCTGACAGGTCTCTCATCTTGATAATAGCAGAATGAAGCAAAATTACATGTGCTGTGGCACACCTTCACAGACGTGTTTAGAAGCAGGCCATGAGATTTCAGCACTTCTACCACTCCTTGATTTCTTGCTTGTCACTTTTGATATTATTAACTTCAGTTTAGACACCTAAAACCTAGAGTTCTAAATTTGAGCTAGGCACACCATGCTGCCCCTGCAATCATTGGGGAAAAAATAGCTCAAATGTGCAAGTCATCTGAAGCTAGGAGATGTGTTTACAACAGGTAAAATTAACTATCCTATGGAGGATCCTATTTCTCTTCACTGACTGTAAAAACAATGACTTGTTGAAATTCACTTCCCATGTGTATGTCTGAAATTAATTGTGATGAATCCTGCTGCTTAAACTCTTTTAATCCAGCCTTGACACCTCAGTTGGATAAATTCTGGGATCAGTGTTCACCAAAGGTACAGAGGCTATAGCAGCTGTGGTGCCAGAAAGTATACCTCAAATTTTAAGGACCAGTAGGCTCTTCAGAGCCCTGCATCACCTCTGATTTCCTTTCTGTCATTCTCCTGCTGTAGCTTCTTGGTGGTGCAAATCTCAGGATCAGGAGGCCACAAACTACAAATGAAGATAGGATGGTTCTGAAACAGCTTTGATTTACTAGACCAAATTACCTCACAGATAGTATTTTCAGAGAGAGGATAGGGAACTTATTTCTGTTTCCTCATTTGGAAGAAATGTTTGAATCAGAACCTACTGTTATCCTCTGCCAAATGGCAGTATCTTCTTTAAAACTTTTCTATTTAGTAAAAATATCTACATGAAACAGGCCTTCTGTTTCCTAGTTTAGTATTTTACCCTGTAACTAACTGATTTCAGGTGAATAAGTGACTGATATGCCTCGCTCTCTACTCACAGCCAATGTGTTTTCAAATTGCTTTAGTAGTAAAACATCCACAGACAACCAGGAAAGTTTAAAACTGCATAAATAAAAATGTAGAGTTCAAAATTTCAGTTAAATTAAAATAATACAAATATATTTTGGCAAATAAAATTAAGAAAGCCCTCACCAAAACAAACAAACAAAACACAACAACAAAAAAAACCCCCAACCCCACAAAACTCAATTAGTTTCACATTGTCTTGTCCAATTTTTCCTTTTTTCCTTTTCTAACGTTGATTTTTCTTTGAGAAAAAATTACATTTTAAGAAGAAAACTTGACAAAGTTTTATTAAAAATGTCAAAATGAAATGTTATGACATTATGAAAATGAAACTTTTAATTGAGAACAGATGTAAGTATAATATTTTTACTTTTAAAATTGCCTCTTTTTTTTTGTGCAAAATTGTTCACCTGAGTTGATAATCCTTTATACAGAGAAATTTCTATTCACAGAAAAAATTGTCACTCAATTCTACAAGAACACTTCCTAGAGAATAGGTGTAGGCCCTATCTTTCTTTTCCACTAGTTTATCCTTCCTA
The DNA here is from genome assembly GCA_013399915.1 of Illadopsis cleaveri. Taxonomy (NCBI): domain Eukaryota; kingdom Metazoa; phylum Chordata; class Aves; order Passeriformes; family Timaliidae; genus Illadopsis; species Illadopsis cleaveri. Next base: position 130,226 of record VXBB01006884.1, read on the forward strand.
GTTCTGATGTTTCCCCATTTATCTCAGTGCTTTCTGCAAATCCCAGCCTTATCTGCCTGAGTTATCCATCTGTCTGGAGTGTTGATGTTTAACTCAGATGATACAATACTTGGCAATATTGTGCTTAAAAATGGGTGTAGCACTCCCCCTCATTTCATTTATAGCTGCTTTTTTGGAAATATGGAGAACATTGCCAGCTCATGGAGACAGTGCAGTTAAAAAATATTCAGCCAATGCAGAAGTTCAAGTTATGTGAAATTACAGCCTTGAGAATTTTGCTCACCATTTCTGCTGAGAAGTCAGTCTCTGAAATAAATATGGTCCTTCCCACAGTTGTCTGTATAATGGAAATGTTGCTATTCTACTGGCAGTCATTTACAAATATTCTTCTTTTCTAACAGTCAGCATTTGGAAGGCTGGGGCCAAAATTTTGTGTAGAGCATTTCTTGGAATAATGCACTCTTCTTTCAATTCCCTGGGTGTTGAAGAATTCTGTGTGGAGGATGACATTTTGTTTGTCTCAATAGCTAACAGAATTTTATTCACATATTATTCCTGTGAACTTTCAGTTCCTTTTCCTTATGGAATGAGCTGCCACTCACATTTTTAAATGACTCATTCTCTCCTTGGGTGAAATGGTCTGTTTCTTACACTGCCTGTTGCAAGATACAGGTCCTTTCTTTTAGCTACATGCCATCTAATCTTTGCAAAACTCTCAGATGCCTGGTTTTCTCTTAGCAAGGATATTCATTGCATTTTTCCCAATAAAATATTTTTGCTCTATCCCAGGGACATTGTGACTTTAAACTTAGCTGTAGGTCTGGGGTGCTATGGCTATGTATCCAGTTGCAAGAAAATCATCAGATAATTTTGATTCTCCAATAAAATAGGCCCCGTTTGTAGTGAGTAGAGGTTTTGAATTGCTAGTTTCCTTTTGTGAATGTTATACATTATTCATGCAGTAAATATCTGCAAATGAAATAAAGTGGCTGCCCAGACTGTTTACACAATCCACCTCCTCTTCCTGGACTACTCTGGTACATTTGCAAGAAGACAGCACTTGTGATTGATATTTCCAACTTTTGTTCTCTACACAGCAAATTTTGATACAGACACTATACCAATACCATTATATTAATAATAACAAATGTGTTCACTTTGAAGTCATGTGGAGCAGTTTCAGAGTTTTTTAAACAGTCAGGAGTTATACAGCTATAAAGTGGCTGATGGTACCTTAACAGTATGTAATGTTAACAAAAGATATAAGTTTGTCTTAATCATTACATTTATATGATGATAACATCAATAGAAGGAAAAATTAATGGGAATCAGGATAAAATGAGATAAGGAACATGACAAAATGGAAAGTGATTCGATACAACCAGTGCAGCTTTACCAAGGGCAAGTCCTGCCTGACTTACTGGCCTGATAGAATTAGGTTGGGGCCAGAATGTTGTTAGCTCCACGAAGGTGTGTCACCTCCTGAGGGTTGCCAGCAGCCTCAGAAAATGGCTTATAAAAATAGTGAGATGGAATGATTGGAGGTGTTTGAAAAGCAAAAGGTTTTAATAAAGATGAAAATAACAAACTATGCAAAACACAAGTGAAATAAGCCGTGCAAAGTGCAGGGAGGATCCTTACACCTGCTGTCACACCCCAAAAATGCCCTGAGAGTCTCTCTGCTCTCCTTTAAGTATGTAACGATCTGTGTGGGGTTTTTGTCATCCTGCCCAACAGAAATAGCTACAGGTCTTGAGGTACAGCTCAAGGATCCAACAGATGCCTTTGTCCTGGCACAAGGCCAATTATACTTGAGAAGAGCATCGAAGTTTCTGATTCTTTGCCTTATATGTGAAACAAACAATGAAACTCAAATCCTTTCCTAATATGGGAACACCTGCTAGGGTCCGGGTGCATTGCTACAGTGACCTTCTAGGATGGAGTGACTCCATCAGTGGAAAAGGCAAGGCTTACAGGTGTCATTTATCTGGAATTCTGTAAAGACTTTTGACACAATCCCCCACAGCATCCTTCTCTCTCATATGAAAACACATGTATTTGATGGGTGGACTGTTCAGTGGATAAGGCAGTGGATGGACAGTCACATCCAGAGCATGGTGGTGAATGGACAATGGACATCAATGACAAGTGTTGTCCCTCAGGCATCTGTATTGGGACCAGTGATATTAAATTAAAATCCTCATTAATGACACAAGTGAAGGGACCAAATGCACACTCAGTAAATTTGCAGATGACACAAAGCTGAGAGGTGCTGTTGTCACACCTGGAGGATAGGATGCCATCCAGAAGGACCTGGACAAGTTCAAGCAGTGGGACCATGGGAATGGCATGAGGTTCCAACAAGATGAAGGACAAGCTGCTGCACCTGGGTTGGAGCAACCTCCGGTATCAGCACAGGCTGGGGATGGACAGACCAAGAGCAGCCCTGCCCAGAAGGACTTGGGGGTGCTGTGAGTGAGAGGCTGGAAATGACTCAGGCATGGGCACTCCCAGCCCAGAGAGCCAAACGTGTCCTGGGCTGCATCCAAAGCCCCGTGGCCAGCAGGGGAGGGAAGGGATGCTGCCCCTCTGCTCTGCCCTGATGTGACCCCACCTGCAGGGCTGCATTCAGCCCTGGGGTGCCCAGCACAGGAAGAACATGGACCTGTTGGATCAAGTCCAGAAGAGATGATCAGAGGAATGGAGCACATCTACTATGAGAAAAGATTGAGAGAATTGGGATTGTGCAGACTTGGAGAAGAGAAGGCTTCAGGGTGACCTAATTTTGGCCTTTCAGTGCCTGCAGAAGCCTACAGGAAAGATGGAGAGAGGCTGTTTACAAGGGCCTGAAGTGACAGGACAAGTGGGAATGGATTCAAACTGAAGGACACCAACTTTATATTAGATATTAGGAAGAAATTCTATATTGTGAGAATGGTGAGGCACCCAAACACTTGCCCAGAGAAGTTGTGGATGCCCCATCCCTGGAAATATTAAAGGCCAGGTTGAAGACTGGAATGATCATTTAGGTCCCTTCCAACCCAAGCGAATCTGTGATTCTATGAAATGATAAAAAGGAATGTTGAAAACTTAGTCTGTCCAAGGCAGAATTTCACCTTATTCATTCACAGAATAGGATCGACATTATTGTCCTTCCTTCAAAAATCCAGCCTTTAGAGAACATGCAGACATTCCTCTCAAGCACTGTTCTTTCAAAAAAACAATTGTTTCCCCTGGGCATCACACTTATTTGTTGTGTTTGTAGGCAATGAGGGGCCAGGAAAAAGGAAAGTCTGCCTTTCTCATCATCAGTCCCAGTCATAATCCAAATTAGTTTTTAAGAAGTACTTTCTAGTCCAGTCCAGCCCAAACATCCAGGTAGAGGGGCTCCCTGGGGTGTGGGTGCTGCCGTACCAATGTGTAGACTAAACAAAAATTAAAAAAAAATTGCTGCATTGTGAAAGGAATATTGCAGCATGTCCTAGTTTGGGGAAGAGAAGATCTTGTATAGCTTGCCAGACCAAAAAAACAATAATTATTTTATCTAAGCTATAGAATTTTATGGCAGAATATCTACATAGCTGTACTATGTGCTATGAATCATATTGATTTTCAGTTATTTACATGCAGAATGCATTATTCTCAAGACAGGAGACATTTGGAGGCCCAATAGTTAGGCAACACCTCAAGTGTTTCCGGTATCTGAAATTTTAGACTCAGGTGTTACATCCATTTGTAGTTCTAATGGTTTATCTATGTGAATCCTGTTGCCATGACCCCAGATCTTGGCAGGACATATTGATCTGATTTCAGTTGGGTAAAACATTGGGAATCAACAAATACAAGGGGTTCGCCAGGAATGTGGAGAAGGGCAGCAGCACTAGCAAAATAAATATAGCAGAAATAGCTGAAATAAACAATAGAGGCAGGCTGTTAGGCATGCTACACCTAAACGGCTTCAGATTTGGATTCTCCAGTTGTCAGCATCAGGTGTATTTCTTTTGCAGCCTTACTCAAATGACACTGGGGACATGAAGACTACAGATGACTTGTTAGGACTGGGTCGATGGAAATAAATCACCTGTAGTCAACAAGAAGCTCAGGTTTAAAATCTTCACTGAATTAATATTTATTTCTGAGGTAATACCAATCCCTAGTGTGCCTATCATTAATTTGAGAGGTGCAACTAATCCCACTCATCCCAAAAAGTGTATTTTTGAAGTTTTTGTAATTCTACTACCTTCTGTGGGACTACACACCTGCTTAAGATGAAACACATGCTTCTGCGCTTTGCTGAATATGAGCTTTGGATTTAGTAAAAGCTTAAAGACTGACAATAATAATAACAATAAAACTGCTATAATTAAGACAGTGACACTAAGATGGTTACCGCTGTGGCTACACTGAGCCATATATACGGTAACATACAGCACAGTAACAGTAATTACACACTTCGCTAGTTTTTATTGTAATGTATGCTATAGTGCAACCTAATTTCCATCCTGTGCATATTAACCCAAGATACATTTAGAGTGTTTACTACCTGGGTCGTTTGAACAGGAATGGGGATTATGTGTTTAATGTGCATGTAGAATAAAAATAACATTTGCATTACTTATATGGAACCAGGAATTATAATGAAACCTTCCACTTCCTAACCACAGGACTTTTGAATATCAACTTATTAAAACAGCCTGCTTTGAGACTGTATTCAAGCAAAGTTTTCACTTTACAGCCTTACAGCCTTGAGTTCCTAAAATATTGCTTTTGTTGTCAGACCCCCTTCAGGCAAGAGCTCATTATGTTCAAAGACTAATCAATGTATATAATTGGAAGGCAAACAATGCTGAGCTACAGCATTGTCAAATTAAACCCGATTTTGAATACTGTAACTAGTTAAGTACTTGAGTGTTTCCGCAATTTATGTTATATGAAGTATCCAGGCAACTTGGCTGCATTTAAAAGAACATCATTGCTGCAACCCCCTTTTCCATCTGTGGGGTTTATAACTCAGATGTTTTAATGTGCTTTGGGCTGAGCAAAGGTGGTATACAAGCTCTTGAGCCAGATGCTGTAATTCTCCCCCCCTTAAGCCCTGCAAAATTAAAAACCTGTGGGTTGGGCTGCTTTTGAGAAGTTTTTCCTTATAGAATAGGAATGGATAATTTTGGCCAATTTGGGATGTTTCATTCATAGCCATCAAATACAAAAGTGCATTCATTTTTCACACTTAGGCTGTGCAATTCAGCTGTTCTACTTAGTAGCTGGTGCAAAAATTAAGATGGTAAAACATAGCTACCACTACTAGTATCAGCAAAGATCTTGGTTTATGAGTTTCCAGCTAAGTTTTACTCCCTGTCAACTACAAAAAAAAACATTTGGCCATCTTATTTCTTCAGTCTCCTCTGTTTCTGCTTTCCCAAACTGTTAACGTCTTTATTTTATATGAATCTGTGGGTTTGTGCCAGATATTTATGGCCTTGCCTTTGTTCTCAAACCTCTTCTCATTTGTGTTTATCGATTAGAAACAATGAATCAGATGCTCCCAATTAGGACCAGGGTATTTTTTCATGTGTAAATCTGATGACTAAAAAAATTTTTTATGGGATTAGTGGTCAATCATGTTCTCTCCCCTCAGTCACCTGGGAGACTGATAGTCCCAATAAACTCAACAAATAATGTACTTTTAAATTTTGGCATAGACAGAATTTGAGGTTTAAAGTTACCATGTCATCTTCTAGTATTACTTCCAACTCTGTAAATTCTAACCATATGCATTTTAATTTTCAAGAACATCACTGAAAAAGGCAGATCTCTCTCTCTCTTCACTTCTTTTCAAACTATTTCTTTCTGGACGCTGTTAAGAGTCACATTCTTGTGGACTTTTATTTATTTACTTACTTTTGAACACCTTCTGATTGGTTCATTATAACTAATGGAGTAGTTCCTACACACACATTTACATGCAGTTAATGTATATCATGCCATCTGGAACTAATGATCTTGTAGAGACAACTTACTTGCTAATAAATCACTTTCAGCTATACTTAGGCAGGATTAGAAGGGTTGGTTTGTTGTTTGTTTGGGGTTTTTTATTATTTATTTATTTATTTTTTTTGTTTGGTTTTTTTTGGGTTTTTTTGGGTTTTTTTGCTTATCAAAACCAACAAATTTTTAAGCCATTTGCCAATTTTCCTATATCTTTCAAATCTGTATTAGGGTTCAGTTTTGCCACTCTTACCCATGCAAAGAACATCTAACTATAGCAGTAACACCACTGACATCACTGAACTTGTGGGATAGAGAGAAAATTCTTCACTTGTTTTGTGATTCCACGTTTGAATCCATGCAATTATTTAGGTTTATATAAGAAAGAGGTTTTCCTCACTTTGGCACAAAAAAAATATATACCCATTTAAATATGTTTACTCTTAAATATGAGAAGAACTAATGCCGTTGTGAATAATCATATCCTTAAAAGTCTTATGAATTATGTATTCAGGTGTATCTGTTAAAATTTTCAAACAAAATTTTGATTTGGGGCTTATGCTACTAAATAAAATGGTAATTTTTATTCTTTTTTCTCTTCCTTTTCTTTCTTCACTCCATAAAGCTGGTAACAATCTGGATGCATTTTTTCCAAGATTTTTAAGGAAATATCTGGTTTAATTTTGGTTTACCCTTCATGCCAACATCTTCATCTTTTTTGCACAGAAGCACATCTTTCTGTGCTTGCAGTATATGGTCCCAGAGATGACTGATCTAGGTGGGGGGCTGAGAACTATGTGGTCTCTGTGAAGCAGAACTAATTAGCACAAATATAGAATTGTACTGAGGCTTTCAGGACCCAAAAGGACAGCTTTGTAGGCTGCTGCCAGGTGTCACAAAGTCATTCATGTTCAAGGAGTCTTTAACAAGGTGCAGCACCACACTAGGTAAACACATGTGATCTGCTGAATTTGTGATAGTAACACCAACAGTTTTCAAAGGGGTTTTTTTATGTTTTTTGTGTTAGCATGGTATAGACAAATTGTGTTCAGGCTGCAGGGAGATGTCTGTGTTTCTGACTTTGTCCTGGCTTAATATTAAACTAGCTGTACAGAAGTGAAACTATTTGGGAGTGACACGAGTGGCAACAAGGAGATGTGGGAAATGAAAAAGTTGGCCATAGAATGGAAAAAGGAAAAATCAGGTTTGAGATGAATGTATTTAATGCTTCCTGAGGGGAAGCCCTGCCCCTAATCACTGGGGGACAATAAAGCAAACCTGTACCACACAAGTCAAACATGCTTCAGTGACCACATCTGGGGAAGGGAGAGGCTTTTCCTGGATGGCTGGAAAATGCTGGGTGGAAATCTCCAATCACAGAATTATCTGCTCATATAAAACTTGTACATAAGGGCCAATAGACCTAATGTAGATTGTGGCACAGTGGTAATAGACTTACATTGACAGCAAATTTGGTCATCAAGTTTCCAAAATTTAGGGATGAAGTAAGCTTAACACAGGGATGTCTGAAGTTACAATCCCACCTCTGTGTTTCTTTCTCTGATATATCTGACACCTTGCTCATTCTCAGTATGTCGTATTTTCCCTGTCTAGACCAATTCTGTACCGTTTCTTCATGCTCTCTTGCATTCTTATCCTGGTTTCTCCTGTGGAATTAACTAATCATATTTCCCTTTTGCTAAGGGTAAGGGTTTGTTCTCTGAGACTGCAATCTTGTAATTAAAGAAAGCTTACAATGCCAGTGTCAATCACACAGCTCTGAAAGTGGATAGCAATGACCTCAGCTATGTTCCATTATGCAGCATCTTTCAGACTATGATCAGGAAAGTAATGCTTTAGGGACATGGATCTGACTCAGTCTGTAACTAAGGGTTTAAATGGTGCTCAGACTTCTGCTCCTGACCCATTCTTTTCTGTGCTTTACAAGATAATATCCACATATGAAGAATGTATGAAAGACTACACTTTTCTATTTTTGCTCAAAACATGCTGTGCTAAAAATGCCCTTGTAGGATCTAAATGGAAAGGAATCATAAAATGGCTTGGGCTGAAAAGGATCTTTAAAGGTCATCTAGTTCAAACCCCTTGCAATGAGAAGGAACATCTTCAACCAGATCAGGCTGCCCAGAGCCCCATCCAGCCTGACCTTGAATATTTCCAGGGATGGGGCATCCACCACATCTCCGAGCAATATCTTCCACCATAATAACAAAAAAAATCTTGCCTACATCTAATTTTATATCTACTTTAATTCTATCTCCTTTCCATTTAAAACCATTACCCCCTTTCCTATTGCATCAGGCTTTACTAAAACGTTTGTCCCCGTCTTTCTTATAAGCCCTTCTTAAGTATTGAAGGGTTGCAGAAAGGTCTCCCCAGAGCCTTCTCTTCTCCAGCCCCAGCTGTCTCAGCCTGACTTCACAGGAGAAATGCTCCAGCCCTGTGACCATTTTCATGACCCTGTCTGGAGTCTCTCTAGCAGATCCACATTATTCTTGTGTTGGGGATTCCAGAGCTGGGTGCAGCTCTCCAGGTGGGGTCTCACAAACTCAGAGAAGGGGAGGACTGCATTTCTTGACCTGCTGGCCACACTTCTTTTGATGCAGCCCAGGACAAATTTGGCTTTCTGGAGTGTAATTGCACATTGCCAGGTCATGTCCAGCTTTTCCTTCACCAGCACCCTTAAGTCCTTCTCTGCAGGGCTGCTCTCAATCTGCTCATCTCTACAGTGCAACAAATTAAAAAATCATGTTATATGTTACAGTTATGGTCTTCAGCCCTGTGATTTAGAAGACTAGGATCAAAATAGTCATTCCACAGAGTTTTCTAGAAAAACTAAAACAAAAATACAAACCAAATAATATCAGAAAGTATTTTAACCTGCCCTTTTGCTTCCTTCCATTCTAGATAAAAAGAAGCGCAAGAAGACATAATTTTCTTGTGCTGTCTTTCAACATAACAGGTACTCCTCACCCACCTCAATGTGAATGTTATCCTCAGAAATGTTCATTTTGACTTCCAAATTATAAAAGTCATGGTTAAGGAAGTACTACTTATTAATGCATCCTTCCACTACTACACTTTTAGCACACATGTACAGAGTGAATTGAGCATGGTGTAAAGATGGCTAAAAAAGGTGGACCCCAGGTTGGTGAATCTGCATAAAAGGGTAGGAATTTGTTAGGTTGGGGGTGGGGACAATCTAGATGCATTAGTGTAATGTTTATGTGAAGCCTTGCTCTGTGTTTTTGTGTTCTGTTTCTGGGCTATCTGCTGTGGGACAGGCTCCAGTTGCAATGTTGATGTGCTACGGGTTCTCCCTGAGAGTCTTAAATCCCTTCTCCATAACATACACTATTTGAAAAGATTGCTTGTGAACACTTTATTTTCTGAATTGTATCAATTTCTTACCAGCCGCATTAATTGTGTAATTTGATCTATCACTTCTGTTCTTTCCAAACACAATATAAGTGTAAGTGGAGACATGGTTTTCTAAAGGAAGAGACATGAAATTAGTTTCCTGTTTTGAAAATAATATAAAGATAGGATCCAAATGCCTAGAGTTAGTTACTCTAGGTAACTAACCTAGACAGACTGGATTTCCTTTTAGAGGCCCTCAGAGGTACTTATCTTCCCCATTAGCTATATTGGAAGCCAGAGTATTTGTTTTAGTAATAAAAGGTATATTATTCTCCTATTAGAGAGAATACAACCCATGAACCTGGGTTGTATTGGGACTTTTCTATTGGGCATAAAATATTACTTGGGTCACAGGTTAGATTTTTGACCATATGGTAAAGATGACGTCTACGTTTCCTCTTAGTTTATGTTGCATCTTTAGATTTTCAGATGATTACTACTGCTTCTAGGTTAAATCAATAAAATATGTTTTAATGTTCTTGAAATCATTGAATTCCAAACAATCCAGGGGACCATTTGGCAGGAGTAGAAATTTCAATACTATGTTATAAGATATCAACACAAAAAAATCAAAGTCTAGCTGAAATACTTCTATATTTAACCACTGTTTGAAGAAATGTGATAAATGTTTTTGGTAAATATCAACTAATTATGTAATGAAAATCATATACTTATGACATTTTTAATGATAAAGTAAGAATGGTTTAAGCTAGGTGGAGCAGAGGATTAATATTTAAAATTATCTCAATCTACCAGAAAATTGGTTCAAAATCGACAAAATGTGATTCAACAAAACTCTTATGTGCAACCTTGTGAAATCAATTGCACACATAGAAAATAAAGACTAGCCAACTAGGCAACATCACTGCAAAAAGCAGTGGAGCTAAAAAAGAACAGAAAACTGAACACAACATCAACAAGTTGTTGATAAAAGGGCAAATCACCTTCAGCAACATAGGAAAAGTAATGTTGAAGAAAGACAACCAGGTGATTATTGCTCACTATCCTGTGCTAGGGGAGGCAGCATCTAGGGCACTATCCCCATTTCAAGAAGATGAAGATAAATTCAAGTGAATCCAAAGGAGATATACAAGGATGATTAGAGGCTGGAAAACATCACCTCTGAGGAAATGTTCTAAATAATTAGATTTGCTTATTGTAGAAGAGAGAGAATGAGGTTAAGAGAAAGGGAGGAAGTCTGCAAGAGGGGCATGTGGGAGCTGTGGTAAAATATGCAAAAGGTTGGAGTTATCTGTTGTTCTCAGAGTCTACTGGGTTTGTGATACAAAAACTAATTTCCTTAATTCTTGAGGGAGTGAGACCGAAAAAAATGTCTTTTTGTTATACACTAGGAATTTATTCATTTTAATATTTTAAATTTTTAAATTACTAATTTAAATATTTCTTAGGGTTTGATAATTTAATTAATTTTGCTGCCTTGCCTTGCCTTGCCTTGCCTTGCCTTGCCTTGCCGTGGCTAACCTATCTANNNNCCTTGCCTTGCCTTGCCTTGCCTTGCCTTCCCTTCCCTTCCCTTCCCATTTTCTTTTCCCCAGTCTCTGGAGAACAACAGCAAATAATTGTTCCTTCAGTAAAGAGAAAACCTTTTATTTTTTAGTGAAGTTCAGTTTGCCCTTTCCCACTCTGAAAATGTTTTGAAAGTTTTAAAAGCTTGAAAAGTATAGAGGTGACCTGCATGAGGTATTGACGGCAATACTGAAACACAGAACCACAACAGGTGTGAGGTTGGAAGGGGCATCTGGAGGTCAGGAGGTCCAACTTCTCTGCTCAAGAAGGGCCAGCCAGAGACAGATACCACATCCATATGGACATGGCTTTGGATACCTCCCTGGCTTTTGGATACCTCCAAGGACCACAAGCCCCATGACCTCTTTGGGCAACCTGTTCTACTTCTTCGTCATCCCCACAGGACAAAAAAAAACTGTTTCCTGCTGTTCAGAGGGAACATTCCCTGTTTAAATTTGTGCTCATTGTCCTCCTGTCAATGGGCACCACTGAAAAGAGCCTGGCTCAGCCTCTTAATACCTTCCTTTCAGGAATTTACATGCTTTGATATTTTTAAACCTTCTTTCTTCTAGGATCAACAATCCCAGCTCTCTTAGTCTGTCCTCATGGAGGAGACAATCTAATGCCCAGCCATTACACCAGCTTTCAATCCACATGGAATAGAAAATAGAATAGAACAGAACAGAGTAGATATGTATAATAAATATAAATATAAATATAAATATATGAAAAAATATTAAAAACACATCAAAAAACTATAGTTAACCATTTTCCTATTTGGAAGTGATTTGAGTGAATGCATTAGAACTTCAATTAAACTTGATGATGGAAATATGTCTGTCTATAATTCAGCTTGATTATTAGACTGATAAAACCTGTGACCTTCCTCATCTGCTTTGAATGGAAACCTTTCTTTTTTTCCATAAAAGTGGGGCCACCTTCTAAGAATCCAGCAGCAAAAGTGGGAGATGGGGAGTTGCAGACTCTAAAGCCAAAGTCAGGTCATTTTTGAATCCAAAGACTTTCAGATTTTTTATTCCCTGCCAAGGCTGAAAGCAAAGAGAGAGCTATATCTGAACTGAGAACTTCATAATTTGGGCTCTTAGATACAATTCATTTTTAGTTAGTTTGAATAATATATTTGAAACATTTAGAAATATTTGCATAGTTTCTCTATAAAGAGAATGGGTAGTGAAGGGGGGAGGCAAAATGAGCACATGAATAGCCTGGGTACATTAAATATTATTACTTTTATGCTCATAGATTAGTCTATACAGAAATGTTCTGACTACTTGGGGTAGAATATTCTTCTGCATCACTGGGTCTGTTAAATACTTCTAGTTTTAGAAAACATTAATGTGCATATTTAATTTCATCCATTCAGCATTTGCTTAGAAATGGACTACTCATTAGCAGGTATTCCTGTCTGGTTCATGGAGCATGCTGAAATCTTGCCTGTGCACTCAGATGCCCACCACAGCTCTCAGAGAGGTCAAAGCCAATGCCTCCTCTGGCTGTCAGCACTCAGACGTTCCTACTTTGCTTTATTTCACTTTCTATTTCAACGTGAAGAGGCATCTTCCATTTTAAGTCTGACTAATGCTGCTACAAGAAAGATCAGGAGCACCCTGTGCAAAAAACCAGATGGTGTAGGAGGTGGATATTTCCAAAATATAAGGAAACTAAAATTAGAAAAATGTTTACATCAATACCAAGCCACATGATCTATCAATTATCTGCTCTTACTACATTTTAATGAAAAAATATGTTTGATTGTTGATCAGATGCATAAGTGGCCTGTACTGGTCCCCAGTCACCCCTACCTGGCGCCTTCTCAAACCCTCCTGATGGTCCTAAGGCTCCACTTCAGCTCAGCCCTGGTTTCCTTTTTCTCCTGGGCTTCCTGGATGGAGTCACTGCAATGGATACCTCACTTATATCATGCCAATGTTTTATCACATACATATTTTTCTTGTGATAGATGCTGGCATAAGATGCAGCACAGAAATATTAAATTTTAGCTTTTTACTGCAAAAATTCTATGGTTTTTTGCCTGAAAAGATAATGCAAAAGAAGGAAGAAAAAAAATTTTTAAAAAGGAAAAAAAAATAGTTTCTCTGAGTAGTTATTAGTGACTTGTCAGTGTAGGAAATTAACACCTCCCAGGATCCTGTCAATTATCTTTTCTCTGGTCTTTAGCGTGAGCTAAGGTTGTGAGTGGAATTTTTCTGATGAGCCTCACAGAGCAACAGCCCTAATAGCAAATAATTTTTTTGCATGCATGATGAGATGTGCAGCTTGTTCAAGAAGTCTTCCAGACATGCACAAACAGCAAATTTCAGAACACCCTTCACTTCTACATAATAATTGCAAATCACTTGGGCTGCTACCAATATTCAACTGCAAAACACCAGTTTCACCATCACCTTTGTCAGAAGTCACTCTTGCTGACACCAGTTTCACCATCACCTTTGTCAGAAGTCACTCTTGCTGCTCAACTTAAATAATAATATTTAATAGAGTCAACTAGAAACCTCTGGGATTAGGAGTATAAATCCCACAAAACAGCTGAACATTCTTGCTTGGTGTTGTTGCAAGCAAATTATTTGCAGGAAAGGCACTGACTAGGAAGTGAAAGATGCTGGAGAAGGCCTTTTCCAACAGTTCGTCTATTTAAGCTCTCTTCCATGCAGTCTCTGAAACATAATGATTTATTCAGGATAGTAAATAAATTCTCTTCCAATGGCCTGAAGAGAATGTCTGTGGAGCAAGGCTATAAGGACACTTTTTTATTCCTTTGTGACTAGTTTTGAACCAGTCATGATAAAAAAGCATAAAAACTCCATAAACACTTTTACTGACTGTGTGCTGTATGGTTCAGATAAGAAACAAATTGTGTTACTTAAATCATTCAAGCTGCTATTATCATGTATGTATTGCATCATACAATCCTGATCCACAGGTTCTCACTGAAAATGCTCTTTTGGTGCCTCAGGCGGACAGGCTCTTGCTTCATAATGAGCTCAATTTTTGAATTATTTTCTGAAGTGTAGTATCTGTATTTTACTGATACAGAGAATTTGGTCTGAAAACAAAAAGCAAAAATAAAAAATGATTTCAATGGATCAGTAATTTTGAATGTTCTCTTTGAGAAATAAGTAGCTTAATAATGAGTCAGAGATATTTAGCAACATATTTCGATTCCTGTATTTGCCTTGAAAGAAAGTCATTCAGTCCATTTTACCCAACCTAGTGACTTATGCTGTGTGTGAAGACCAATCTAAAAAATTAGGGCCTGAATTTCGATTTTTTGCAGCTGCCTTTATAGAGCTGAGATATAGTATAGATGGCTATGTCTGTGCAAGTTTGTTTGTGTCCCCTGTGATCAATAGAGAGACATAAATATTTTTAGGGCACAATTCATTTGACCAAATGTAGACATCTCCTTCAGGATGAAATTAATTTTGCCTTGGCAATACTTAATTGTCTCTATTGATTATTAGAAGCAGTTGGTATGACTAATTTAGATAGGGTTATCCACACTTGCTCAGACAAGTCACACTGAACATTAGAGAGGGATGGGAAAACTTTATACAATCCTAGAAGAACTTTGAGATTTCAGTATTTTTCTCTTTCCTGAATGGGTTAAAAGTTTTTCAGGGTTTCAGAAAATGTGCATACTTACAGGAAAATAAACCAGTGGCCACATTAATGACTTGGGTATTGCCCTTCTGGTTTTCTCCACTTTTTTTAATATTACACAGTAATATGAATTTTATATTAAAGACAATATGACCTTGCTCTATACATAAAAGTAGTATAACACTAGAAAACATGAGAAGTTAAATGTTCTGGATATTAGTAATTTCTAATATTAAAGTAATTTTTCTTTTGCTGGCAACTTCATGGGTTGTGCTTCTAGAGTTGACGTTAATATTAAATTTAGTTTCAATCTGAACAAGCTCTGCTTATTCAAAAGCATTGCACCAGAATTACTCTGAGAAGTATATTGGCGTGAAAACCGAATAACTATTTTCTGCAATAACAAAATTTCCAGTCAGCTTTGCACATTGAAACCACAGCACTACCAACTTGACAAATGAAAATTCAAATATCCAGAAACAAAATGCGGAGTTATAGCTGCATAATCTTTAGAGATAAGCTATTACCACACAGTGCCACCTGAAATTCAGGCAGTGATGAAGCATGACTTTGTCTTTCCTTCAGTCACTGCGCAGAAATCCTGGAGCTTTGCTTCTCAGAGGTACCTATTGGAAACTAGAAACTACCCTCCTGTGGAGAAAACCCCAGCTGGTGTGGGCTCATCCCTGTCCTGCCTGAGCAGTCCTAGCACTCTCCAGAGGAAGCTAGTCCCATCTGAGTGTCACACAACTATCGGTACTGGTGCCCTTCAGAGCATTTTGGTTTCCTTTTGTCTCTGACACATACTCATTATTTTCTGGGGTCTGCTTATCTCTGTTTCAGTTCAAAGGAACAAAAAGAATGAAAAGGTTATGTCAGAGCTCATCAGAGCAGTGCTTTTCCAGAATTATATTTTGTGCCTTGTGCTCTTACGAGGGTGCAGAGAACAAGGCTGGCTCAGAGGCTGTTAGAACAATACCACTACCAGAGAAAAACAACCATGTGATACACTTCCATGCTCCTGATTTGGAGTGAGTGTCATAGTGATCTTGTCAGTGTGTCTTGGTTTCCTCCTGGAACTGTGTGGCTTCAGAAGGAAACTGAAGTCTGAACAGCAAACAAACTTGGCATTTAACAGAAAAGACCGTTGAAGTGAAAACAGGGGCAAGCCAAGGTGACAAAGTTGTTTTTTTTGTCAGCTCCAAGTGAAGTTGCATCCAACGTTGTTAGAAGCTCTTCTGGTCTGGGGTGGTTCCACTGTGCTTGGAGCCTTGCCTGGTTGCTCTCTCTAACCACACTTCACCAATTCCCCTGCAAGCCCCCAGAGGACAGAGATGAAGACAGAAGGGTGCAATGTAGTTGGAGTGGTCACACAAAATGATTTGGACAGCTACATGCATCAACAAGAGCCAGAAAAACAGGTCAACCACAACAGCAAGTCTCAGAAACAGGAGCCTTTTGGGGCTGTTCTAGTGGACGTATCACTGAAGCCTGCTCAGCCTTTCTGGCAGCTCAAGAAGCTGTTGGAACTGAAACAAAGGGTAATTCAGAATATTTTCACTTTTATCAGGCTGCCTTATCCCAGAGAAATGCAGAGGGTGGGTGCTCCTGTTGCACAACATTTCCTTTACCTTTCTCTACTCAGCACGACCTTGAGAAAAAATAGAGATGAGAAAATTAAGGAATGATGTAGCTAAACGTCTCAGGCCCAAAAGAGTAGAAATGGGAAAGTCAAAAGGGAAAAGGCAGCAAAAATAGTTTTTACTGCAGAAGATCTCAAATTTTCTTATCAGAGGAGTTGTGGATGCCCCATCCCTGAAAGTTTTTAATGCTAGGTCTGGTGGAACTCTGAGATACCTGATCTGGTGAAAGGTGTCCCTGGCCACAGCAAGGGGCTTGGAACTAAATGGTCTTTAAGGTCCCTTCCAACTGAGGCCATTCTATGATCCTATGATTAAAAAGTCAAGTGAATGTACAACAAATATGACAACAAATACATACCACAAAACCACACAAAATGACAGCCATATGGTAACTTTGTTTCTGAAAATAGCCTAGTGTGGACGAGTCTCATTTTTGAGTAATTTTCAATTTAGTCATGCATAGGTGACCAGCTGTAGGCTAATTATGGGAATTTGAAAAACACCTACGCTTGTGTGAAAACAAAGCATGAGTGAGGATGTCAGAGTGTACAAAAAGGCTGAGGTGATCTTTTGACTTTTCTGAGTCTGGAAAAAACAGCCTAGTCATTTTATCAGGGATAGATTTAATAGGCTTGAAAACAGATCAGAGACAAGATATTTTAGACAAAGTACACATAGAGATACACCTGTTCTAGAACAGGGTCTTGGCAGAGCAATTGGTATTTGCCCAGAAAAATGCACTACCACTGACTCCATGTCGGAGAGACAAGGCTCTAGCAGTGCTAACTTTCTGCAAGGGAAACCAAAATACTGCAGAAAAAAAGAAAAGAAAATGAAATCAAAGATAGAAAATAGTGAAACATCATGCAGAGTTTAAAGTCAGAATCCTTCACTAAATCATACAGAGACGCAAGTCATCTAAGATTTTGAAAAGATGCAAGACCTGCAAAAGATTATGCTGCTTTGTGAAAGTTTGCAAGTGGAAGGCAGAGTTTGCACAGCATGGACAAAGAGGATGCCAGCAGCATTATTAGTTTAGATTTTTTTTTTTCAAAGCAAGAATGGATAAAACTGCAGCAGAAAATATCTAAGCTATCAACAAAAAAGTCAATATATTATTTATTAATTCTAAGTTGAACAAGGAGCACAGATTTACCCTGTACAAGGTAAAGCTGAGGGTAGCTGTGTTCTGGGCAGACTTTCTCCTGTTCTGTGTTTACAAAGATATGTGTTACTGGGCAGTGATATTGGAAGGCAATTATTTTTCCTTCCCCCAAAGCAGTAGACCTCTGGATACACAAGCGGAGCCAAAATGTTATTAGAAACAGTGCTTTTGGCACTGAGCAAAAAGCCACAAGTCTTGTGATTAAAACTTTGCACTTTAGGGAACTTACTCCCCAAAGGGAAGATGAAAACTAAATATATGGGTAAATAATGAACTGGAGAAGTTACAAGTTACACTTTCACTGTGTGTGCATATGTGTGTGTATATACTCATTTTCAAGTGGAAACAAGTTAAGCCTCTGGTCTCATCAGGGAATGAACTGACTGGGAATTCAGGGGATCAAAGCAATTGAGGATGAGTTAATTTATAAAAAATAAGAAAACTCTCAGTAGGATCAGGAAGAAAACTGGCAGAACTTAAATGTCCTGGAGTTAATGAGTTTAAGAACTGACAACATGTGTGTACTTAATAGTAGGAAAAAAGAAAAGCAAACTGCCTTTCATATTCTCTGTGTACACTCAATATAGCAACATGAATTTGCACTGTTCACAGTTAACCTTCCCTTCGGGAGACACTGACTCTGCCTGTTGTATTACATCAGTTGTAGCTCTTCCTCAAACCTGAATTCACCTTCTACATGAGCAGTTCAAAAGTAAATTTGCCATCGGAGGATTAAGCTCTTAGGGAGCTCCTGATTCCTCTCTTCAGCTGGAACAAGGGCAGGTTGTCCTTCACCAGATGGGCTTGAATCGGGCTCAGGGAGGGCAGGACCAAGGGCATCCTAGCTCCTAAGCAGCCATTGTGACCTCTGCTCTTCCAAGAGGTGAGGTTTACAGCTTTTGAACTTGTCTCAGGTTGCAATACAAGATGTAACCAAAAGTATGCATTCTATTACCATCTGTTAAAACCAGCTGGGGCAGCGTTCTTTATCTCGTCCATGTCCACGACCCATTCATCCTACGGGGGATATCTTCTGTTAATTGGCCATTAAGGCTCACTGCATGACTGATAAAATTACATCATCCCATTGTGAGATGCTCCACCCAAGGGGAAGAGTCCAGCATTCCTAACTGGATAAAATCTGAGATTTGGAACACTAGGGCAGCCTGTTTCCACTGGGTTCCCAGAGGAAGACCAGACCCATCTCACCACCACTGAACCTTCAAATGAAAACTACACACTTCTACAGGATCATTGCTCCAATAGAACCACATCTGTTGCACCAGGAAGACTTGATTGCACTGCTCCTAACACCCTGAGCAACAGGGTGTCAGGTTGTACTCTGACTCTGTCAGTGTTTTTTTTCTTTTTTGTACTGTTGCATTTTTATTTTAATTTTCCTAGTAAAGAACTCTTATTCCTATTCCCGTATCTTTGTCCGAGAGCCCCTTTCAAAATTATAATAATTCAGAGGGAAGGGTTTTCATTCTCCATTCCAAGGGAGGCTCTTGCCTTCCTTAGCAGACACCTGTCTTTCCAAACCAAGAAAGAGCTCAATCACCATTTGTGGAGCTTGATGTGTTTAAGAATTCTCTAAGGTTTTCTCTTCAGCTCATAGCATAGTCTTTTTCACAGACTCTTCACACAGCAGTTAGGGCTGTATTAGGAACCTGCAATGTTTCACAGGAAGAGGAAATGAGTTTTTGGTGATATGATGTGGCTGTATAAATGAAGTTTTGAAGAAAACATGACTAATGGCCATGAGGTCTCTGTAATGACTAAGGTGCTGTTCTGGTGTAAAGGAACCAAGATTGTAAATCCTTGAGGGACAGAAATAATGTGGCTGAGAGCAAAATTTAAAAAAAAATGGTACAGAGATGTAACAAGACTTAATATCTGGGCATTAATACAGCAGACAGAATTCAATAAATATACATTTTAAAAGTCAGGCACATGGGAAAAAAAAAATAATGATTACATGTAGAATGAGAGACTCTGAGCACATCGTTACCACTCAGGAATGAAGTCTTCATCTTATAACAGTGTTTCATTTGGAAATACCATCTCTACTCTTCTAAATTATCAAAACTCAGTACTAGTAATTACTAAGAATAGAAAACCAAAGAATATGTGATAGCAATATATAGTGACTCTAAATAATGCCATGTCCCTGTATAAATCTGGCTTGTGGTTTGATCCTCTAGAATCATAAAGCAAGACTACACAGTTCATGTAACACAGTCATTGAAAAGCATTGTACAGCTGACTAAGGAAGCTGGAAGATAATTAAATTTGGTCTTCAGCCCAGAAAAAGAGGTAGTTGAGGGAATGGAGAGCAATCTGGGACTTAGGTCAGCAGAGTTGCAAACAGCATGGAATAGATCCGTAAGTTACTGTCTGTTCCAGCAAAAAGCTGGAGAGAGTTGGACATTAATGGTAGACTCGAGGTGGTCTTCAATGAAGGCAGAGATGTAGTGGAAATTCCTGTAACAGGACACTAAAAGTTTATGTACATTCAAGGCACAAAATTCATTGGACAAATTGATTGCAGAGGAATTCCTCAGGATATTTCAATTCAAATAAATCACACACGGTTTAGAAAGTCCCTGAGTTGAAAATTTCTGAACTCTAGCAGAATGCTTTGGGGATATATCACATGCATCTAGTTTTATCACTTTTTTTTAGACAGAAGGTTCTGGTCCCTACTAAAGACAAAGTTCTGGGCTGGCTGGACCTTTGATCTGATATAAAATGTATTCTCTGTGTTTTTAAATATCTGTGGATGGGTGCAAGTAAGACTGAGGCCATAACAACTGGATTTCATTACCATGCAATGAAAAAACACTGGGCCAGGGAAGGAAGAGGAGTGGGAAACACCCACTGCATTTTATTCTTCCTATAACCAGTGAAGATCTAGTCAATAGAGTCCATGGAGCTTAGCTGTGATTCATCTGGTCAAAAATCATTGGTTGTTTTTAGAGAAAATGTGTTCCAAGTTCGACGGATTGACTGACTCTGAGCTGATGTAAGATGAGAGTGATATGTTCAGACAGAGGAACTTACATTGTAGATGACTCAGTCAGTCAATTGAACTTTGAGACCTCCTGGACTGGCAAAATGAAAAGAAATGTGTGCCTAACATAACTGAGATAACTTGGTAGCATGACTATGTAAAGATGTCAAAAAAATAGAGAATGCAATTTTTCTCAAGAGAACAAAAAGTATAATTGCACAGATGTCTGTCTCCTCTCCCAGACACCCAGAGCTCTGACAGTAAGAATAGAGTCTAGTTGTTCTTAACACTCTGAAAGCACAGAAATTTAGCTCATACTTGTTACTATATGAGGTAACTTCTGTTTCAATAGTTAGGAGACTTGGAGAGGAAGGAAGGAGGGGTAATAATAAAATAAATCAAGACCACTTGAACAAAGAAGGGAACTTTGGCTTTGTTATGCCTGTAACTTTAGGAGGATAATGTTAGTGTTGATGAAAAGCACTTGCTATGTTGGAAACAGGGGCCTGATGATTTTTTCCCTTCCTGACGTTCAGGGATACAAAGACTAAGTGGCAGCTGTCTGAAAAATGTGTGAAATTCTACTGTTAAGGATTTTTCTCCCAGCAGACAGATGGATTTGACTACACTGTTTGGCAGGACCTTACTTTATATAACCATATATATATGGTCGATCAGACTGAATGGAGACACTCAATGCAGCATTTGCTTTTCATTGTCTGCAGCACTACGGAGCAGCATGTTCAGCACATTCCCTGAGGCTCCCTTCCTCAGGAAACATATCCAAAATGCAAATTTCACCTATGTATGGGTAGGTGGATACAGTTACTCTTACCTATTTTATGCAAATTAAAGTTCAAATCAAAGTAGAAAATTTTTCCAGGTAATTGCAGGCATCTTTTGGGAAAATAAAAGTGGTCTGATGTTAGCTTTGATTATGGTGAACCTAGTCATAAAAAAGTGTCCAAACACAAAAAAAATGCATTTTTTTAAAAAACTGGATTTACACTTGATGAGTCAAAATTATTTGAACACTCTGAAAAATGTGGAGTATTAGATTTGTGATAGTTTGTTTGCAAAGGAAAATTAAAGCTGTGTTGTAAACTATATATTTTTTTAATAAAAAGGGTAGTATTATTCAGCACTTTTGGTCTTTAAAAATACACTGCACAAGAGATGAAAATATCGTCTCTTTGCAGGTGTTTTTTGGATGCTCAGATTAAGAGCTTTTGGTTAGAAAATTTACCAAACTAGAGCTGCAAACCAGGGAAAGACCTGTTCCATTTGCCTGCCAATGTGATAATGTGCCTAAGTCTAGATGGCCTGATTATCACAAGAGACTATATTTGGCCACCAGGTACCGCCATGTAGCTAGTGAATCAAGTAAATGATTACACACTAATTTACATAATTTCCACAAGAATAAAATTTAGCCCATTGTTTTAGCAATAAAATAGAGGTTGAAAACAATATAATGATATATAGAAGTAATATGTGCATGATATTTTCTGTCTTCTCCATAGTAAAGGTCTTTTAAACTGCTATTGATCTCCCATAATTTTCTTCCAGTCTTTTTCTCTTAAAAACAACATTCCAAATTCCAGCTGATCTCAATTCTTTGTTTTAGTTTCTTGTCCTTTAGAGTCATTGCTGGTTTTCTGAATCCAGAACTTTTCAATCTATAGTTTCTTTCTAACCTCACAGCAACTTTCAACACTGTATTTGTAAATAAATCTGTGATTTGGAGTTCTTATCTTGTTGGACATAGGTGTGATGCCCCCAGTTGTTTTTTGCTTTAAGCTGCTTATCATGGGGGGATGCTCAATGCCACAAAAGCACCATGTTGTTCCCAGGAACACTGCATTGGTTGCACTCATGGTAAAGGTATGTAATACCTGCTGTATTCAGTTAAAAACTCCTAAATGTAACTTTCCATGAGAATATAGTCCTACTGGGTATTGATTCTGCTGTGGAGCACTCAAAATATTTTTAATATTATGCACAAGCATAACCTCCCACCACCACTGCCTCCATTGCCCTTACTTAAGTCTGTAAAGGGACCATTAAAAATCCATTAAGCTTGTTAGTTTGCAGGGCTTTCAGGGAATCTTGCTGCAAGTTTTGCTATTTCAACACTTACAGTCTTCTTTTAAACATAGCAATCTTTAAGCTATAAGGGTTTACTGGAATGGCCCATTAAGTTAGAGTTTTCTAGGGGGGATTATGTCTGGGAGAAGGAGAGGAGATCAGAGTTGTAATTATACAAATGGATTTTACTTTCTGCATTTTGTTTTTAAAGTAAAAGTGATTTCTGTTATCTCAAGAAGCCCAAAAGCAAAACATCGAAGAGTAAATGGATAGTGTCATGATTAAAGTATTTCTAAGGGATTCAGGAAACTAGTTTCAAGTATTTGAGTTTAGATATCAGGGGAAAAAAATCACTTAAGAACTGGTCTGGAAGTGCTGAATATCTAAAAAGTTATGTCTATTTAAACTGGAGCTGTAGCTGTCAGGATCTCTTAGACATTTTTCACTTCTGTAGTACAGAGTTAATAATACTTCCTTTTTATCCTCCTGTCTATTCAGGTATTAATCTTTTTAGGGTAAGGTCAGTCTCATTTATGACCTCTAATTTCTCATATGGTTCTAAAAAAATATTAATAAGGAAAAATATGCCTCTCTGGAGGATCTTTTCACTTGCTTAATTGGTATTCACATAGGAGGCTGTCCTAAAGAATCTCTGGATTCTCATTTCAACAGTGTATGCAGCTATGCTTGCTCTCTCTGGCCAGTTAGCCTTGCATTTTTTCATGAGCTCTTTCACTGGCAATCACTGCCCTTGCACTGCTAAAGGAGATTCATAAAGACTCATTGCAAGCTATTGTGAGGATAGATTGGTTCCTCCATATGAGGTCTAGCTTTTGAATTGTTTGTTATTTCTGGGAAGGCGTCGAGTTCTTGAAATACCATTGAGCTGCTTATGGAAATATGTGGTACTTGACAGGGAGAGTAAGGTTTGACATACTTTTTGGTTGGAAAGTCATATCTATCTCTAACTTTAGTATGCATAAAAATCTGGATGATGTTTTCCAACTTTTAAAATAAACACAATTGTTTGTATTTGGTGGCTTCAGATAGTTGAATGCTTCTCTGTGTTGTAAAAAGAATTTGAATTTTGGTGTGAATATAGTCTTGGGGTCAGGAAGATGCCTTTTACTCACTTCATATCTCCAATCCATTCAGGTTTGGCTCAACTGTTAGCTGCCAAAAATCACTATTCTCCATCTGTGCTTTCCTTACTAGAGCTTGCTAGAGGCTGTCTGCAAAAATCCGTCAACATCCTATCAGTCCTGCCCCTGCACCAACCCAGCATCTTGTTTAAGTATGCCACAAGGATGAAGCTCCAGATGGGATCACGAAAAACTGGTTCCTTTCCAGCTGCTCTTTCCTCATTTAAACAATATTGTTGGTTCATATGGGAGGGAGATTGGGCTGATAATGACAAGAGCATAAGTTCAAGTTTTGCTTTTTTTCATTAAGTTGCCTCAGTTAACTGTGTGCCTCTCTCACTTCTTATTGTGTCTCTTCTAAAAGCTGCACAATCTGGAAAGTGATCTCTAATGTAGAGCAGCCAAGATGAAGCAATGCTGTTCTGTCAAAAGGATTCATCAAGCCTATAATTCTAGAGCTCTTTACTGTGTTGTCTATGTGGTGAGACAGCTCCTGCATATATAACCTCAAGCGCAAATTTCAAAACTTCAGGTTTGATCATCTTATTAAAGAGTACTTTTTTTTTTTCCTAAGGCACCAAAGACAGGCAGTGATTTATTATCTTTTCACATGCAATTGCTTGTAGGCAATTCAGAGGCCTGAAGAACACTTAAGGGAGGACAGATTTGTGCATGCAACTTTAATTTTCATATGTACTGACTGCTGAATGATGTTGAAAATGTGGTGGCACTGATTGGAAGTCTAACCTGAAATGTAATACATTCCAGGTTTGCCTGTGCCTGCCACTGATTTTGAATAATGTACCCCTGAATGGTGTCCTCTACAAGGCAAGTGTGCATAGGTTGTCAACTGACAATAATTTTATAGCAGCACAGCCAACCATCAGATCTGGTTTGTTTAGCTGTGGTGAAGCTGAATAACCTTGAGGCAGGAAGGAACAGACAAAAATATTTATATGTTCAAAAGAATGCACACAATGACTCAGGAGTCAGCTCCATCCTTCTGCCTTTGCAATTCTGTGAGTATAATTCCTGCTTGCATGTGACCTTGCATCTTGTTATACACTTTATTCAGTAAAAAAAGAGGAAGCTACTTTTTTTGTGGGAATGCTTACATTTCCCACAGCACTCTGTGGTGCACTACACTGTGCTGGGAGCATGATGGATCTCAGAAACTGCAGTAATGGGAGCTGACAGTGATGGATAGTGGGAAAACTAAGAACCTCAGGACTGATCAGAAGAGGGTGCTGTTATTCTGGGATGGTCCTGCATCATCCATGCCAGAACACAGACAATGCCTCTGCTAGAATCTGGAGAATGCTGCCTTTCAGCACAGATGTAATATTAAGGACTTGGCTATTGGTGGTAGTAATTAAGAGACAATAGCACTTTTCACAGTGAGACAAAGATTTCCCAAATAAACCTACATTTGGCCACTTCTGTGGATAGAAGCTCCCCTACCAAATCAAATTATGGAATTCCTCCCTTTCCTACCCTGCAGCAAACTATTGTGTATTGCTGCTCTACACTACTGAACAGCTGTTCTTGTTCATCCTACAGGCAATTGCATGTGAACAGATAATAAATCACTGCTTTCCTAATCTTGAAAACACGTATGCCTATTTCAGCTGTAGAAATCATGCTGGCTGAATCCATGCTGCTAAATAAAAGACCATGAGGGAGCAAAGACAATCTTTTCCCCTTGGAGATTTATATCACTTGTTCTAACTCTCACCAAGAGCAAAGATGTCTTTGCAGACTCCAGAGACTGCTCCTCCAAGGCAATGAGGGTGAAACTGCATCGGGTTTGGTGCTCTCTGCCCAACACCTTTCTTCAGTACTGTCCCCACAGCCTTGGCACCTTGAAACAGCCACTGTCATGCAATTTCCTAGAGGTCATCTTGACTTGTGTGCAATAAAAGTATTATGCTGCTGGGCTGAAACAGACCTGGTGTTATTTCTGACATTCTGTACTGAAAAGCCCATAAAATCATAATTATGGGTTAAGGCTCTGCAGGTGCCACCGGGGCCCAGTGTTGGCCCAGGGACAAGGGCTGTGTAGTTTAGACACTGCCAGTCTTCTTGCTGGAAGGCAGTGAGTCAGTTTAGCACTGCCCTGTGACAGTGTAGCTGCACCTACACATCAGCTACTCCTGTAATAGCCAGGAAAAGAACCCAGTGACCACTCTGACTGAAACAGTGAAGCAAAACTCACATCCATAAGGATACTTATCCTCATCCAACAACTGTTCAAGAGTTTTAGGAAATAAAGACTTTTTAGAGTCCCTTTACAATAGTACTGAAAATCTAACTATATGGATAATTTTGGGGTAATCCCTGGAACTGGGCATTTTTTTGATTTTGTAGAACAGATGTAAACACAGGAGCCAATGTGTGTCAAGATAGGGATTTGTTCATATACATAGAATTATGTCAGTAATGGATTTTTCAGTTCTGGGAGTTATATTTGAGAGAAATGAAGGCTGAGGTTTGCTAAAAAAAAAGAAGTATTCAGTGTAATTCATACACCTATAATCTTTAATCAATAAAATGTGCAGGGCAATATTTTCTGGCTCTGAAGCTTAGTGACACAGTCCAAATTGAACTGCACAATAAAATACTCTTATCCTCCCAAACACTGCTGGAATAGTCCCACCTGTGCCAGACTTGGATCTTGGCCCAGTGCTGAATGTGAGTCTGCTTGTTCATCCTGTGCAAAGTCAGGACAGGGTGGATTAACCGTTTATCAGGATGAACAGTCAGGTCCTATTGTATGGGCCATGGGCCTTATCCCTAGCCCTGTTTATTTTGCTGGTATAGGTATAATTTTACAAGTTTAATGATCTCAGCAGAGACCAGATTTAAAAAAAAAAAAATCTTTAGAAATGTTAACACAAACTTTTTTTTTTTACATTAATGTTATGTTCACATTTGAAGAGAAATACAAAACTATTTCCTTAATGTGGATGTGGTATAATGTGTTGACTCATTGCTCATCTACTTTCCTGTAGCATAATCAGCAGATGCTGGCACCTCACATATTTCAGAACAAACAGTGGAAAACCTTCCAGTAAAATGCTACCAGATCTTGGATGGGGTGAGTTTGTCTGAGGTCTGGTCTTACAAGTATTTTGTCAGTTCTGAAAGTGCTGGTTTTGTTGATTTGCTGCTCATTGACTGATCCAGTATTTGCTATTATACTGCTACTTCTGCTACTTGTACATATTTATAATTTCTATTTTAATTCTCCTAGGCTGTTAGCTTCCTCTGGCAACGAGTTGTGCTTAATCCAGATCAAAACCTGGTTAGTTTGGTGTTTTGGTGTTGTAGGGTTTTTTTTGTTTGTTTTGTTTTGTTTTTTGTTTTTTGTGGTTTTGTTTTTTGGTGGTTTTTTTTTTTTTTTTTTTTTTCTTTTTTTCTTTTTTTTCTAAATGTGAAGCATGGTGATTGCCTTAAATTATCTCCAAACCCTTCCACAGGAACATGCAGAAAAGTTCACATGAACTAACTAGAAGTTTGGTTTCAAATTATATTAAGTACCTATACAAACAACTGAAAGTCAGTTCTGAGTCTTTTCTGACTGCCCCTCATGCAAAAAAAAAACTCTATATTAAATTTTCTCCCTGCAACACTCCACTTAATTCTTCATGACTGGTACTTGTGAATTGCTCACTGTGGCTGAATTTTAAGGTGAAAAAGCTTTGACTAGTTAATGTTTAACTGATTGACTCTGTAAGGGAATCCATGCTGAAATAATGGTGTCAAATGGCCTAGGCTTGAATTTGCCTCACAATAGCTTCCTGAGGAAGGGCAAACCTTCACTGCTACCTGGCAAAGTTTTGGCACAATTCTAAAAGTTATTGGCACAGTATTGAACAGCAGCCAAACTGGAGGGTATAAAGGATATTCCAGGGAGGCCCCAAGCCATGATCTAACCTTTTCTAGGTGGAATATTTACCTTGCCATTTTAATTTGGATTATGAGTCTTGGTTCTCAGAAAGGTAATCCAAATTGAGATTACTCTTGGGCTAAATGAAACAGGGGAATACTTGTCCACAAGCAAACTACAGTGAGGCCAAATCAACTCCCTGAACACCCCACCCTGTATGGTGTGGACAGAGGTCCTCAGCACCAGCTGCCTCATTTGGCAAACCCATTCTGGTTTGTGCTGCATTGATATTGTAAGCAATAGCCCTTAATGAGTGACTGATGCTGACTGGAAAATATCTGAGGAAAAAACAAAAGGGTTTACTTGGGAATGTCATGAAAAAGCCCACAAAGAGTTAAATTTAATAGTAGTTATTTTAGACACCAAGTATTAGGAATTTGCCTGACAGGCATCTTCCAAACACCCCTGCTTTCTTGAGAACTCATATATGTGGCTATTGGTTTGTTTTACTGAAGAGACCAGACTATGAAGCTTCATGTCACTGAGGCAGCCAAGCAGGGAGATTGCCTCTAATCCAGAAATCCCAGGGCTTTCAGAAACTGCAGCCCAGGTTCAGTCTCTCAGAGTGGATTTTCTTTGTATTAAGAACCCTTGGACTATTCCTGTCACTGAGAATTTTTGGGATTTGTTCTGAATTAAAACTAAACTAAGTTTTGAATATCAAAACCTGATGATATAATTAAATCCTCTCTGAAGCAGGACTGTCTTTGCCCTAGTAATTCTGATTAAAAAAGTATGAATAGGAATAGTGATTTTAATTCAGGTCAGAGGCAGTTGTATTAGTAGGGCTGTGCAAAGAATAATACCCCATCTACAAGTTTTCCTGGTGTTTCAGTTTCACAAGCATGATATTCATGTACTATATTTGAAATATTCCCACTCCTGCAAAAGAGTAGAAAAATATCTGATAGTCAATTTAAGCTATTCTTTTCACATCTCCTCACAAACACAAGCTCTGCAAAGCCTTTTGTCTCAGCTGGAAGATGCTTCTGTTTGTTCTACCTCACGTCGAAGCTGATTGCCTCTCCAAAGTGTCTGATCTCTGTAGATTAGAAAAAAGAATAGATTTGAAAGATGCTTACAATTCATTTAATTTCAATTCCCTTTCTTTCGTCCAATATTCTTGATAAACAAATAAATTAGGTAATCATTTCAGTGACTGTATCATTTTCATTTTCTATTCCGTATGCACAAAAGCCAAAGCTATTTTATTTCAACACTTTTTTTTTTCTTTCTTTTTTTTTTTTAA
>VXBB01006884.1:159138-179152 GCA_013399915.1 Illadopsis cleaveri
TTTTTTTTTTTTTTTTTTTTTGGTCACAAACAGTAAAGCAAGAAGATCTGTTCATGTCTTTTTTTACAATCTGCATCTATTCCAGAAAAACCTGGCTGCTTTAAGGGATATCATGATAGTATATTATTTCTAAATATAATTTAAAAAATTTAACTGACAAAATTAATTTCAGGCTTTGGAACATTCATCTTTAGGGCCAGAACAGTTTTCTGTTCTTTTCTGTACATTTTCTGTCAATGAAATACAGGATTTGAGTCAGCCTTGTTCAATCAAATGTTTGATTTTGACCAACACAGATTTCTGGGAGAGTTTTAGGTTCCCCCTAACACCCATAATGGTTCAGGCTCCTTTCCAACAACTTTTGTGAGGCCAGAAAAAACAATCCAAGATAAATCAGAAGTCTGACTGGATGACTCTAATGCCATGTTACAATATTGATGCTGTCTGTGTCACAAAATGTTTCAGGCACTCCAATAATTAGCACAGGTCCATTATGGGAGGGATTTAAGCAAGCAGAAGGAAAGAAACAATACCTGCCTCAGAGAGCTGATAAATCTTCCTGTCTCCTTCCCACACATGCACTCTGATGCGGATTAAAATATCTGTTTATCTGACTCTTAATGGTAGTAATGATCAATGACTGTAAATAACAGGTGCATTGTCTGCCACACACTTTAAATTTCTGAAATGTGAATTAAATCTCCCCTTTTTTTCCAGAATTATCAATCAGAGAACAGAAAACACCCTCAAGCAATCCTTTTCCATTTTCTCTTATTTGGAATTTAGTTAGATTTAGGGAGTTAACTCTATTCAGCTTTAAAAGAAGGAGAAAACAGAGGATTTGATTGTTCATGACATTTTGTTCAGAATCAATCATTGTCAGCCCAGGTTAGACTGATTTACTATGAGCCTGCCATAGAAAAGATTTGCCACAAATGGCAAGGCTCTGAGCTGTTTCCACTGCACTGAACATAATGATGGATTTATCATTGCAATCAAGATGGTAAAACAGCATGGTCCCCAGAGTCGTGCACCAGGCAAATTGATCACAACAGCCCTGAAGTTATATAAGGGCTTTGTTTATCTGGTCTCAGTCTGTAAGAGTGGTAATCCAACTTAAGATAAGACACTCTGATCTTTAGAGAAGTTTGGACAGGTTTTATCTCCTACACCAGTATGTAGTAGAATTGTCTCTGCTGAGGAGTAAAAGAACTACCCATTCAATACAAACATGTATATTTTTTAAAAAAATAAGAACTACTTCAACATAAACAGAAATAATAAATATTACTGTTATTAATAGAATAGTTTACCATTAATCTGCAAGTGAATGAATTTGCTGTCATATTTTAATGATAAAATTAATAAAATGGGAATACGAACATTTTTTATAAAGCATTGCTTTTTCATTAAAGGCGTTCTTTCTTAATTTTGTGAAGAACTGGCAATACTAAGCTTTCAGATCCAAATAAATTAAGGCTAAAGAGAAATATTAACCCTTCTACAATAGCACACTGGCAGACCAGGCTTTTGTCTATGCAGGAAAATTAAGGCAGTTTGTACCTTGCGTTTCTGAACCCATGTTTGACAGGGAAGAAAATATTATTACTTGATGGAAAGTGAGGTTTGGTGAGAGGAAGAGATGCTCCAGATGAACCTCTGGAGTGTGTTGATGGGATATCATCATCCAGGGAGGCTTTAGCTTGCGGCTCAGCCCTGCAGACTACTGCTCGTTTCCCCAAAATTCATATATATATATATATGTACATCCTGAATAAGAACCTGAGAAAGGGATCTGCTCAGTGGGATGACGATATGTTTTTCCACCAGATAATTTGGTGAGGTCTTGCAGGAATACCAAATCTTCCAGAGACTGTTTTTTCTCAAGATGGTGACAGACCTTAGAGGTTTTCTTCAGAGAGGTGTCAGAGACCTGGAAAAACTCTAATTTCATTGTGAATTCAGACAAGGAACACAACTGGATTTTTATTTTCACAGGAAACATGCCTTTGGCATTGATCTGGACACATAAATTGAATGAAGTCAGGATTTAGCATATTTGTAAAATAATGAAGAATTTGAGGGCATTCTATAGATTTAAAAGGCAGAATTAAGTTAGTGTCAGTCCTCAGAAGGAGCTGTTAAGGGCTGTGGTGTGCTCCCAGACTGAAAATTCCTTAATCACATTACAAGTTCTCAGGAGCAGGAATCTATTTTCCTATTTATTTTACAGTATGTATATTGATAGGAGTGAATGAGCACAGATTATTATCTCTATCTTAATTTGGAATTTAATTTAAGTTGATTAAATAGTTTTCTATTTTGAAGCAGGAATGTATTTTTATAATGTTTGATTGAATAACTGGCAAAAAGATCTATTGCAAATTATTGATTCACTTTGGATACAAATATGATATACACTATAATTCACGGGCAATAATGGTTATAAAATTGTTATTTGGATTTACAAATGCAGCAACACATCACCTAAAAAATAGAAAAGTTTAATTCAGAGACTTATTTTGTTCTTCAGGGCTTCCTTTTGAGCACTAAGAGAGAGGCTGTTCTCTCTTTTCACCTAAATATTCTCTTCAGAGCACTCACACAGACATTGGCAGCACTGTTTGACACAATGCATTAAGGCAAATTTGCTGTCAACTTAGCCTTCAGGGTGTGCAGATAGACATACAGTAGGAATATATAAAGTGGAAATAAAGTAGACTTGTTTTGCACTATTTTGATAAACTTTTTCTTGTTCAAAAACAATGGCTTAAAAAAAGAAAAACAAAAATGTAAAAAATTAATGTATTTAACCCAAAATCCCCATTAGTAAGATAAAATAGAATATCACAAGTCCATTTCTACATTAGACTATTTTTACTTGGGAATTATTCTCTTGCTTTAGCAAAATTATAAATATTTATGTGTTCAAACTTAAAATCTTGAAACTTTTCAGATATATGAATTTTTCCACTCACCTAGGAACCTAACAAAGAAATTTTGTTCCTTTTTTGATTTACAGAAAATATAATGGATGAAGTCTTTCATAATTTTATTTTTTGGACATGTATTTGCAGAATCAATCATGTGTGGTCCTTGGAACTCTAAAAGTTTGCTACAAATTGTTTCAGAATTTATATAGAAACATGGCAACACAGAACAGTTTGAGTTGGAAAGGACCTTGAAGATCATCCCGTTCCAACTCCCTGCTGTGGCCAGGGACACCTTCCACTACCCCAGGTTGCTCCAAGTTCCATCCAGCCTGGCCTTGAAAACTTCCAGGGATCCAGGGGCATCTGCATCTTCTCTGGTCAACCCGTGCCAGTGCCTCACCACCCTCACAGTACCTCAGTTTTTCTGTGACAAATTTGGCTGGCACAATATGATTAACTGTGAATATTAAGAAAGAAAAGGAAGAAAAAGTAATTAAAAACTGCCAAAAACAAACAAAACAAAAAACCAAAACCAAAACCAAAACCACATTCCTTGAGCATTCTGGTTGAATGCCAAGGCCTTCACCTGCAACCAGACTTGACTCAAATAGTTGTCATTGTTTTTCCTCCTCATACAAAATGTTAAATTAGGATGTAAGAATCTGAAGGAAAAAAAAAAGAAAGTAAAAACTATCACAACTCTGAGATCCCTCATGTAAATTGGTTTCTTTCCCCAGCCATCCTGCCATTTTTTAATGTAGTGAAATTACTGATACAGATCCTTTTCTGGATTGTTTCTCTCAGTGGTTTTGGCAAGACTTGTATTGTGCATAGTGGAAAACAAAGCTGACTTCTGGTGTGGAAAAGCAAGAACTTTAGGAGCTTACTGTCCTAAAGTTTTCTGGGACTGCTAAATACTAATGATTTTACAGCCCTTTATGCCCAGACTGCTGTCACAGATGAGCAGATCAAACACATAGCCATTATACCATATTTCTGCTATTTTCTTTATCAAGCATAGCTGTTACTTTGAGGCTTCTTTTGTCCCCTATTTCTCTTTTCTTTTCTTGTCTCTTCTTTTTTGGAGGTTAATAGGATGTAGCTCATCAGTGATCTTGGGTCAAACCGTTTGGTCATCCCTATCTAGAAGGCATCAAATGAGTGAACCATCTCTTGATACTGGCAACCATAGGTCAATCTGGTTTTGTATTAACTTGAAGAAGGTCAAATGGTCTCTAAATTTGATAAATATCCCATTTCTTGAACTTCTGATGGAGAGCATAGACAAGGTGAAAGCTAATACAATTCTGGACTTGTACAGCCACACAAATAGGTACTACAGCTTAATTTGCACAGGACATAACTTAAATTCAGCCTGTGCTGCAGCAACTAATTCCTGTATATGCCAATGAAGTTAAAACAAATAACAGCAAATAGTATATTTGATACATTTACCCTCTCTCTTATTACAAAAAACTCTCTGAACAGCCTGATAAGCTGTAAGCTTCACTTCCATTTTATTATTCTCAGAGATGATTATCTCAAATTTTGAATTATGCTTTTTTTCCTTCTTTTTCCTTGATGGATTAATCATTAAAAAAAAAAAAAATAAAAAAAAAGGAAATCAGAGAAAAGTAGTTTGAATCTAACAAGGAAGAAAAATTTCATGACAGTTTTATCTCTGAGACTGATCAAGCACACAAACATTTCTAGCATGAATATAGAAATATGAATGTGAATTTTTTCTGCTTGTGTTTTTCTGACCTGTCATGTATATATAGATCAGAGAAAGGATTAAGATATGCTATAGGTGTATCAGAATCAAAAATAACAAAATCACTGAGAAGTATGGAGAAAAAATAAGCCTGTGAATTGACAAGCACTTAGGAGAACACTGACAGAGGAAAAGGAAACTGAAAACAAGGAAGGAAAAAGAATAAAGACAAAATACTGTGACAGTAGAGTATCCCAAGGTCTGGATCTCAGCTGAAAAGTGTAAAGTTTGTGACTTCTTGTGCTTTACAGTTAGAACTATCTTGCTAGAGATGTGATATCTCTCTAGGTGTCAACTGAGTCTCTTAAAGTCTTCTTGTGAAGTTTTCTACAGCATTTTTTTCCCCACAAATGTGCTGCTAGTACAGTGCTGCAAGACAGAGGCTGGGCTAAGGCAACCAGAAAGCTTTGAATTCAGCAATGCCAAATATATTTAACATCTAGAGGAATGTTTTAAAATATCTCTGTTTTAATTTCCACATATATATATATACACACACACCTTTGGATCTTAAGAAGAACCCTCATAATATATTAGACAATCCTAGATTATTGAGGGTTTTTTTTCACAGTAGATGCATGTGAGGGAAATAATTCTGCTTTTCCTCAAAGTTTTGTAACTCAGAGATAATGTCAGTGAAGTGCCTGAAGCTTGCTGTCAGGACAGAACCTTTCATACAAACATTAAAGCTCCTTGGGAAATGAAAATTCCAGGTTGTGAGACATGAAGTTTCATCTGCCAAAGATAAGAGAATGTCAGAAATATTTTGAGGCTATATTGGTTACACATACGTTTATTTATTATGAATATTGATAATATTCACTACTAATCTCTCTTTCATTAGTTCATTCTTAATTTGGCTATTCTAAATGATCTGCTTTTAAAATGAATGATAACATTTTCTTTTTAATGTAACACTCGTGCATATACAAAGGCCACTTATAGTGAGATTTAATCTCTGTGGGGTAATTCTAAACCCTCAGCTGCAGAATTTCAGCTGCTGATAACAGTAGGCTTTGAAAAGTATGAAACTGGATGAAATCAGAAACATGATTATTGTTACTGATTATTACTATCGTCAGTGTATGCCCTATGGCATGTGAATACATATTACTATCACAGGAATTGTAGAAAATAATAGAAATGTTGTGATTATGTCAAACAAAGCTTTTCATGAGAAGGAGACTTAGTGATCCATGTCTGTGTTTTGTGGCTTTTTTAATTGAAAGGTGAATTTAGATAAAATGGTGAAGCATGTGATTCCCATCAAAACACCATTTCATATTCTGATGCTTCTGTTTCACAGAAAGTATCTCCTGATAGTAGTTCTGGATTTCGATATTCTACATTACATGCTTCTACCAAAGGAATGAGGCAACCTGTGAGAAATTGTGAGGGGGCCACAGCATATAATGAATGAGATACCTTACAAGGAAGTCTAAAGAACTCTGGTAGAAAATGAGAACAGATATATCAGTAGATCATCTCCCATGAAAAAACACAGTGGTGTCAGAATGGTTCGTTCTGTGGGTGAAATAGAACTTTTTCAGCCATTCATATGAAAATCAAAATATTTCACCAAATGATCTTTTTATTAAAAAAATAAAATTAAAGTATCTTTCTGTATATACATTTAAAATACCCAAACTAAACCATTTTGCATCCTATTGTATTCCTCACATTGACTCACATGATTCTGGGTGAAAGTGAGCACTCCAGTTCTATGTGTTGAATGTTATTTTCAGCATGAAAAGGCCTGCAATTCACCAAGGATGTATTTTGAAACAAATGGGTAGAATTTGCTACTTCAGAAGAGGAAATATATATTTGGTAATGAAATTTATGGATCTTTTCCTTCTGCTGTTCTCTGTTTATCTGAATTTTTTTTTTTGCTCAGCTGTTCCCTGTGAACATAAGCAGAGGAACTGAATTCTCAGGAGTCTCTCAGTGGTGTCTCCAGGCAGTTGCTTGAAGGATTTAACTGAAAAATTCCAGTTGGCCAATACATTTCAGGTAACAAGAAAGCTGAATATTTTCAGGAACACAGATATTGCAACAGTTTTGGAACAGATTATCTAGCCCATAGAACTAATTTGTCTTCTAGGGGTATTAATACAGTAGGAAAAAAGAATTGTCCACCACTCTGGAAAGGCTAAAACATTACTTGCATGTTTTTGACATTCTCTTTCCATTTCATAGCAAGTAAATCTTGGTAAGTTTGAGCTGACTTGAGACTGACCTTGCAACACACAAGCTAGAACACTATTTTGAGCACAGTTAAACCTACTGTTACAGTAAAATGGACAGCAAAAGCCCAAAAAGGACTCAGAGCAAAAGATAGGCACAGGAGAGCATTGTTTCATGGGGAGTTCTTTGACTTTTGAGGCTTTCTCTTTGAACTTTTTCAAAAAACAAGAGAAAAGTCAAGCCACACAGGATGGAAAAGAAACCAACCAACCAACAAACAAATTTATACAACAGCAACTGTAAGAACACTCAGCAATAAATAAACGCTCAGCTTTTTGATATTGAGTTTTCTTCCAGATGACTAAATATACTGTATCTTTTCAGAATCACAGAATGGGTTGAAAGAGCTGGTGATCCTTCTGGTTCCAGCCCCAGCCTCCTCCTGCTGAAACTACACTTCCCTCATGACACAAGTGGCATGAAATCAAAAAGTGCTAGAAGCCCCACCCTTTTTTGTCTCTCTGTAATCATGACATCATCCTAGAGCACATTGCACAGGACCGTGACCAGACAGTTCTTGAATACCTCCAGTGAGGGACCCTCCACACCCTCCCTGGGCAATCTGTTTCAGTGTGAGGTCATGCACACAATAAAGTTCTTCCTCATGTCCAGGCGGAACTTCCGGTGCACCAGGTTTTGCTTCTTGTCCTCTTGCTAGGCGCCACCAAGAAGAGCCTGGATCAATCCTCTTGACACCCTCCTTTCAGAGACTTTCATATTATGCTGAGATGCCCTCTAAGCCATCTCTTCTTGAGTGAACAGGCCCAGCTCTCTCTGCCTTTCCTTGTATGGGAAATGCTCCAGACCTTTTATCATTTTCATTGCCCTCCACTGGACCCACCCCAGGAGCTCCATGTCTTGTGTGGACGTGGGAGCTGAGAACTGAACACAGCACTCCTGGTGTGCCCCACCTGGGCTGAGTAGAGGGGCAGGATCACCCCTCTGCCCCCCTGGCAATGCTCTTCCCAATGTACACCAGGATACTTTTGGCCTTCCTGGGCACCAGGGCACTGCTGGGTCATGCACAGCTTGTTGTCCACCAGGACACCCAGGTCCTTCTCCACAGAGCTGTTATCCAGCAGGTCGAACCCCAGCCTGTGCTGGTGCATTTTGGGTTATTCTTTCCCAGGTGCATTTTCTCTTGCTGAACTTCAGAAAGTTCTTCTCTGCCCTTCCCTCCATCCTGTCAAAGTCCTTCTGAAGGGCTGCACAATTCCCTGGGGTGTGGGCCACTCCTC
Organism: Illadopsis cleaveri; assembly: GCA_013399915.1. Lineage (NCBI taxonomy): Eukaryota > Metazoa > Chordata > Aves > Passeriformes > Timaliidae > Illadopsis > Illadopsis cleaveri. Next base: position 167,331 of record VXBB01006884.1, read on the forward strand.
CCAGCTTTGTGCCATCAGTGAATATGCTGAGCAGGTGAAGCACATCATGTCATGGTAACTGTGAGCATGCACTGTGATACCTGCACATACAGTGCACATTTGTAGCACATTTGTAACATTTGTACTTGGTATTGCATACGAAGTACAAAAGGCAATTTTTCATAAGTGTTTTAATGAATCGCTTTCGTGGGAATTAACAACATGATATAAGTACATGTTTAAATCTACTCTTGTTAATCAAAGCACTTAACTCTACATACACCTGTACCTCAAGCAAATTTTAAGCAAATTAAGCAGGATTTATGCAAATTAATATCACCAGGGTCCAGAACTACCAATCAAGCACCTGTGGTGAGGCAGTGTAATACGCCCCAGATGGGACCTTGACCTAACATGAGTATGTATCTCCTGACACCTGAGGTAGCTTGTTTAGTAGTAAGTGATATCTTCCCATAAACCATCATTATATCAAGAAAATTTATATTAAATCCTTCACTTGGTCTGTTCCTTAAATACAATTGGAATCACATGAATGCTTTCTGGAATGATTCATTCCCAGGTCAAACTGAGTACTTTACATTCACTCATCTGAATCTGGTAAATCAATGTGTAAGGTGCAATTATTGCATCAGATCCAATCTCAGTTATTTTGCAGAGGGAAAAAAGAAAATGTATAGCTAAATTAAAGCCTTATATATTATTAATTGCCTTTAGACTCCTGGAAGGTCACAGGAGGGGAACATGTTTTGCTTTTGATTACTAGTGTTTCAATTTGTGCTGCAATGTAAACAATGCATTGTCTACATTGCAACATGAACCAGGCAGCTTTGAGAATGCCTTTTGTTGGGAGTGCCAGTGGTATGTTGAGTTAGTCTGCTAGTTATTACTCTGCAGTGTGCCTCTAGGATAAATTTTCTTAATCATTAAAATAACACATCTTACCGCTAGTCTGAGCATTGCTGAATTCCACTTTCTGTTCTTGCTTTGTCTGCTCTATTAAAAGCCTTGTAGTACTACTGCTCTAGCCATTTCTCAAATTTTTTATGAGATAAGATTTAAAAGAAGACATCTGGACCAATAATAGTTTTACAAAGTCATCCAGCCAGACCTTGATAATGTATGCAAAGTCAGGAACCTCATCAACAATCACACTATGCATGGCAGTAACCTTTTTAGGCATTGACTTAACAATTTAATAGCATGAATCAACATGTTGAGTCTCTGTCAATCAACAACATGTGCACTGAATAGGAGATGCCAGGTGAGTCTAGTGATGCTGGCTTTGTATATGTCACAGTTTGCTCAGGACCTTACTCTCCCTGTTGTGGTTCTATTTCTCACTCTTTGTTTGTAAAGAGCAACGTGCTCCCTCCTGGAAGGGAATGAAGCAGCAGTTTCACCAAATTCTCATCAGCTCACTGAATGGCTACAAAGGCTTCAATGCATTTTTGATTACAGCTTATTTGCAGTAGGTGCAAATGCCTGTGCTGAATGGTTGCTACAGTGTCTTAGACAGGTTTGTTCTTTTCTGTTGTGGTTTAAACCATTGCAGGGTAAGGTGAGATATGTTTTGTGAAATGATCAGGGTTTGGCTATGCTGGAGTGTTTTCTCCCCTTTTATCTGGGCTTATGAGAGCCAAAAGCACCAATTTTCCCTTGTCTTTACAAGGCAACATGTATATTACAGCACACCAACATTTTAACATTTTAAGCATTTTTTTAAGTAGAGTCGTCAGTTGCTCTGATACAATATATGAACTATGTTCATTCCCTGAAGTGAACAAAACAAAATGGACAATAGATTAAAATCATCCAGTTATAACTGTGTTCTCTCTTTCACTCTAGTTTTACAGACAATCTTGTAAAATGTTCTGCTACATGACTTAGCAAATAAATCTAAACAGTAGTTTGTAATTTTTGGAACCCATAATGTGAAGTCACTCTTAAATTAGCTGTCACTTGAAATTTCAAGCAGCAGTAATGGGTTTATTCAAGATGCAGAGGGAGAGGAGAAGGTAGCTAGACTTGCTGTGATAAAGACTTCTGATTAATAATACTTTTTAATGCCTGCTGCAATCACTCACCTTCATGGAGAGTGTGATGTGAGAGACTATATTCTGAAACACTTGTTAGGTATTACAGAACTTATTTAGGAGCAGATATGCTCTTGAAAATCTATGAAGGACAAATTTTACTTCATACATATAAGGTCTTTTCTTTAATTCTCTGATTCATCCTTCTTCGTATCTGATGACATGGATATTATTTAGATATTATTCATAGAAATTACACAAACTTTAAGGATTTTATAAAATACATATTGAGTAGTTCTGAGGAGATCTCTGAAAAAAGTAAAAAATTCTGATTTTAATTCATTATTCATTAATTTGCTACACTTAAAAAATAGAATTACTGTGTATAACTTGAGAACAAAACTGAAAACTTTTTTTTTTAGACTCATTTATTTCAAATTTTCTTTTCAAATCAGACGTTTTTAACTACTAGATTTAAGAGTGAGACATACTATAGCCTTAAAATGAGCTTTACAGAAAGCAGTCAGAAAGACTTGTTTTAAGATAACAGTAACAAGGACTGTTTTAGTAACAGACTTATTTTAAGTAAACAGTAACAGACTCCTTTAGAGCCTTCCCAGCAAAGCTAGCCTATGCAAACTTGTTGGGACCACCCACACAGTGGGAATGAACCAACATCCAGGCAAGTTGCAGCTCCTCTCAGACAGGGAAGTTGGATTTGGAGTGTAGCTATTGATAAAGGACACCAGTTGAGTTTCAATGCATCCTTTAAATGTAATCCCTCAATGCTGACAAGAATTTCGTGGAGTCTGATAAAGGGAAAATGGCAAGTCCTGTACCTCAGAATCACAGAATCATCTTGATTGGAAAAGACCTCCAAGATCACCAAGTCCAACCCTTGACTGATCACTGACTTGCCAACTAGACCATGGCACTGAATGCAATATCCAGTTATTTCTTGATCTCCTCCAGGGATGGTAACTCCATCCCTGGGGAGCTCATTCAAGTGTTTAATAACATTTTCCATGACAAAATTTCCTCCTTATGTCCAGCCTGAACCTCCCCTAGAGCAGCTTGTGACCATGTCCTCCCATCCTGTCACTGGTTGCCCGGGAGGAGAGACCAACCCTCATCTAGCTACAAGCCCCTTTTAGGGAGCTGTAGAGAGTGATAAAGCCACCTTGGAGCCTCCTTTCTTCCAGGCTAAACAGCCCCAGCACCCTCAGCTGCTCTGCTTGGTCTTTAGACCTTCCACCAGCTCTGTTGTCCTCTTCTAAACACTCTCCAATACCTCAGTGTCTTTCTGGTAATGAGGGGCCTGGAACTGGACACAGCACTTGAAGAGTGGCTGCACCTGTGCTGAATACAGAGGCATCCGTGGATGAATATTTGTACACACCAAAAAAGACTGGAAAAGTGTCTTTGTAGGAAGATGGGTTTGCAGGAAAGACCACAGGATCCTGGCGGATAACAAGCTGACTCAGAGCCAGCAGTGTGCGCCTGTGACAAATATAGCCAGAAGTGTAATGGGCTGCATTAGGGGAGCATCATCAGCAAGTCAGAGGAGGTGATTCCTGTTCTGTACTCAACACTGGTGAGGCAGCACTAGGCAGCACTTTTTCTGGACTCCTGAGTACAAGAGGGAGATGGACTTACTGTAACAAGTGCAGAGCAAGACCATGAAAATGATTAGGAGACTGGAATACCTGAGGTGCAAGGACAGCTGAGAGGGACGTGGCTGTAAACCCTGAATAGAGAAATCTAAGGGGGAACTTGTGGTAATGCATTCCACACCTCCAGCAGGTGCTTCCAAATAGGGAAAGAATTTCAGTTTACCTTTAGACATTTTAGGGAGTTAGCTGGAAAATTCTGTGGGTTTCTCACTGCAATTGGCTCGGAGCCAGCACAGAAGTGTGGATTGGACTCTGGGAATGTTACTCAAAGTCTGTTGTTCATCTCATTGGGCCAAGGGCCAAAAAGCCCACCTAAACTGTTAATCACTAAAGAGAGAGAACAAAGAAACTCCACGTTTTTTGAGGTGTTGTAGCAAGCAGGAGACTTGTCTCTATACTGTGCTCAGCTTTGCTTTTGTTTTTGTATTATTTTCTTTCCTTATTAAAACCTTTTTGATGTTTCAAGACATACTCAATCATGCCATCTCGCTAATTAATATTAGCCACGTCTCTGCCAGGCTGAACCCTCAGAGGTATGGGTTTAACCCATAGGAACTTATCAGTGTGTGTAAAAACCTGATGAGCAGAGAAAAGAAGGTGGAGCCAGACTTTTTTTTCTTAGTGGTGCCTAAATAAAAGACAAGAGAAAATGGGGCATAAAATGAAATACAGAATCTTTGTTTAAACATAAGAAAAATCTTTTTTTCACTGTGCAGGTGGTTGATCATGCAAATAGTTTCTCGGAGATGTTGTGGAGTCTTCATCATAGAAAATGACCACTGACCACACCTTCAGTATGTGTATCTGCCTACTGTGAGAATAGACTCTTCCACTCAGCATGGGAGCTGGGAAGAAAAGCAGCCACATCTGCCAGAAAAGGAAAGGAAGAACCAGTTATGTCCCACTATAAAAGATCTGGCTATTAAAAGAAAATTCAGTCACNAATGAGGGGCCTGGAACTGGACACAGCACTTGAAGTGTGGCTGCACCTGTGCTGAATACAGAGGCATCCGTGGATGAATATTTGTACACACCAAAAAAGACTGGAAAAGTGTCTTTGTAGGAAGATGGGTTTGCAGGAAAGACCACAGGATCCTGGCGGATAACAAGCTGACTCAGAGCCAGCAGTGTGCGCCTGTGACAAATATAGCCAGAAGTGTAATGGGCTGCATTAGGGGAGCATCATCAGCAAGTCAGAGGAGGTGATTCCTTTGCTGTACTCAACACTGGTGAGGCAGCACTAGGCAGCACTTTTTCTGGACTCCTGAGTACAAGAGGGAGATGGACTTACTGTAACAAGTGCAGAGCAAGACCATGAAAATGATTAGGAGACTGGAATACCTGAGGTGCAAGGACAGCTGAGAGGGACGTGGCTGTAAACCCTGAATAGAGAAATCTAAGGGGGAACTTGTGGTAATGCATTCCACACCTCCAGCAGGTGCTTCCAAATAGGGAAAGAATTTCAGTTTACCTTTAGACATTTTAGGGAGTTAGCTGGAAAATTCTGTGGGTTTCTCACTGCAATTGGCTCGGAGCCAGCACAGAAGTGTGGATTGGACTCTGGGAATGTTACTCAAAGTCTGTTGTTCATCTCATTGGGCCAAGGGCCAAAAAGCCCACCTAAACTGTTAATCACTAAAGAGAGAGAACAAAGAAACTCCACGTTTTTTGAGGTGTTGTAGCAAGCAGGAGACTTGTCTCTATACTGTGCTCAGCTTTGCTTTTGTTTTTGTATTATTTTCTTTCCTTATTAAAACCTTTTTGATGTTTCAAGACATACTCAATCATGCCATCTCGCTAATTAATATTAGCCACGTCTCTGCCAGGCTGAACCCTCAGAGGTATGGGTTTAACCCATAGGAACTCATCAGTGTGTGTAAATACCTGATGAGCAGAGAAAAGAAGGCGGAGCCAGACTTTTTTTTCTTAGTGGTGCCTAAATAAAAGACAAGAGAAAATGGGGCATAAAATGAAATACAGAATCTTTGTTTAAACATAAGAAAAATCTTTTTTTCACTGTGCAGGTGGTTGATCATGCAAATAGTTTCTCGGAGATGTTGTGGAGTCTTCATCATAGAAAATGACCACTGACCACACCTTCAGTATGTGTATCTGCCTACTGTGAGAATAGACTCTTCCACTCAGCATGGGAGCTGGGAAGAAAAGCAGCCACATCTGCCAGAAAAGGAAAGGAAGAACCAGTTATGTCCCACTATAAAAGATCTGGCTATTAAAAGAAAATTCAGTCACAGTGAAAAGTGAATCTGTTGGACTGAATCAGACCATGCTTGAAGGAAGAGGAGGAAACTGAAGAGTCTGAGTTTAGTATTCATCTAGTGATGGAATAGTACATGACACCAGAGTTAAGAGATAAATAGTGTTTTGGAGAAATAAGAATGACTCACACCTAGAAAGCAATAGTACATAAAATATTTTGCAATCAGAGTGTGGGCTAGAAGACCCTTGCTTAAAAGATTTACTTGGAGCAACAATAGCATTTTTAAAAATCAAAGCCTGCTTACAGGTAATTCAAAAACAGAAAGGGAGACTAAATTTATCAAATAAATTGTTTGCTGCAAATAGTTCTCCCAGTTCTTTCGTCTGTACCTAATTGGCTATCAATAATGCATGGAAATGCTGAGACACTAAAGAATCATGTAACAGGCATTCCATTATGTAATTAAGGATCATTAACTATATTAATGACTTTTCTAATTCTTATATTGTTAACCAATGAGTAATGCTTTATGTCACGAATATACTTTCAAACTTCTCTGCACCAGTGAAAAAGATACATCTTGTTTATCTAACTTCTGCAGGTAATTCACACAAGAGATTTGGTCCGAATAAATCTTGAGGAAGCTCAAACAAAAAGCAGATGACTAGATCACACTGCACTAGGGGATAAAGAAAAATAAAGACTGGCAAACTTAATATTTCTAGATAGTGACTAGAAAGCTTTTAGTGGCACAAGGGGGAAAAATGTAGCTATATATGTGTATGGGCAGAATACATATGAGATGATAAACCTGCTGCAGAAGAACTGTAGGATTGCCAATATGAAAATTGCAGATTTTAGTATCTGCCATGTGAAAGTGTTGGTCACATGAGTTAAATCCGTCAAAATCTCACAATACTTGTGTTGTTTGCTATATATATTCTATCAAGAATATCTAGGGAAGTTATTTCCTGCGGGAAATGTCCGAGGTCAGATTGGATGGGCCTTGGAGTAACCTGGTCTAGTGGGAGGCACCCCTGCCCATGGCAGAGGAGTTGGAACAAGGTCATCTTTAAGGTCCCTTTCAACCTGTTGACTATAGAGTTTTTTCTGAGGAGGACTGGGTCTTGAGAAGCACAGACACCTGAATTCATGGAATGTAACATTAAGCTGTGTGTTGAATCCAAAGATTCAATCTTTCAGATGTGCTGAGAAGAAATTCCTTAACACAGAATGGAGTAAACATAATAAATATCCTTTGCCTAACAATATTTTTTTGTCATCTATTCACGTTGTGGTGCATTTTGGATTTTGCCAAATTCTACATGCTTTAGTTCCTTGTTTTGTAATGGTTTGTCCCTGTAACCCCATGTTAAAACCCCTTTGGTTTTTCCTTAGTTTGGGGTCCTGTCCATCACTCTGCAACCCTGCCCAGAAACCTGGAAAATTCTGGTGGAGCTGTGGGGTGATTCGGCAAGTTCTCGGTTCCCCTCCCTCTTTTATGTATAGAACTGTTCTACTGATTACCCCTTTTGTTCTTGGTCACTCCCTCCCTCTTTTCTGGGATTGGTTCTAGATTGCCCCTTGCCCTTTTACAGGCCCCCTGTACTTAAACTAAGACCCGAGAGGAAAAATCTCACTTTTACGTGGGCCCTCTGGGTGAAATAAAACCCCAGTTGAAACCCACGTGGGAGTCCTCCTTTCTTTCACACCATTGCCACGTTTCTGCCTGAGGCCAGGACCCCATGATCGGAAAGGCACCGAGCTGTACCCTGGAACGCGAGTTCGGTGAAAGAGCTACCGGCAAGCAGCTCCAAACACCCGCATACTCGTGCTCAAGTTATTTATGAAGAAAGAGAAATGTTTCTCTTTTATAGATTGAGATGAAGAGACCAGTGAGTTGAAATGTTTTGTCAGTGGTCAGTAGGGTGGACCTGAAAGAAAAAAAATCACAACTAAATCCCATAACTCAGTACCAAATTTGCAGCTTTGTAATTATTTTTGCCTAATATGATTTTGTTTCTACACCTAAACAAATAAAGAAATAATGTTACAACAAAAATTTTGCAATGTGCTTATCAAGCATATTTCAAAAAGTATTTTTCCTTAATGATTACCTTATCAAAAGGATAGTGAGAGTACGATTTTGTATTTTTTTCCTTTTTGTTAAGAAAAAAAAGTAATTCTATCATCCCCTTTAGTCTTTGCCCTGTGTTATTTATCTAGCAGACTTTTTTATTTTCTTAGTGACTGAACTTACAATCCTTTTGTCTGAGACAAGAGGCTTCACTAAAATTGTGTTCTGATAGTACAAATGCATGGTGGATCTGGGTTGGTTTTTTCAACATTCAATACAGTGTTCCAGAGTAATATCAATGTTCCAGAGTTACTTTTCATTGTTTACAGCTTGTGTGTAACCAATGAATCACTCAGAGTTACATGTTAGCTCCGTGAGTTTCATTTCTTTCATAGGAACTGCTCAGATACAACAATTTTTTCTTAAACTTATTATTGTGGCAGTGATAAAATCATGCAAAGATGTTGTTATATTTCAGAAAAGGGCTTAAATATGTGCTTAGTATTACAAACATGCATAGATCCCCTTGGTTGTACCCTTACATATGTCTGTGTTGACACATTTTTCATTATTTTTCTTTAACAGTGGCATTTTCACAGGAGACCTTGTTGTTTATTTTTAAATGTGAATCAAATATCCAACTCCTACGGTCCATCTGAAAAGAAACTCTTCAGTCTATACATTGCAAATACTATAATTTGTATGTTTTATTGAAAAATACTAATCATAAAGTGAGCTAGTTGGTCCTGTTCAAAAAATATTTCTGAACATACAACTGTTGGACCTTTAAAAACAAGCCCAAGAAGGATTTTTTATACCAAATTCTGCTGTGAGTCTCTGAACTCTTTTTCGTTGTCAGTGGTGTTTTTGTTTTCTAGATGTGGAGGAGTAAATTGTACATTTCCTACCATCAGGAATCTGCTTGTAGTTTTCTTCAACATTAAAAGTATTTTCTCCTCTAACTTAAGGAAATATGTGTGATAGCAAAAATACATGCTTTGTATGTATTACAATTGAAAGCAATATTACAGATGTGCTTCTGTATTTTCACTAATCACTTACTGTAGTTTTCTCTGACCCATGGAAAAGTGCATCTGCCTTAAAACATGCTTTGTACTGGAACAATCTGCACTGTGGCTTTCAGTTTTTGTTGGGTTTTTTTGACATTGTATTTAGCTTAAACATATTTTGAAGTCCTCTGAGAGCAATGTCATCTTGTGTGCATCATCCAGATACACTGTGTCTGAACAAGTTAATAATATTCTAACAAGGGTGTGAGTATCCACACGAGGGGTATGGGAAAGGCCAGGTTTATTTGGACAACATTATGCTGAATAAGAAATTCAGACATTGCCAGTAAAGGAAGAACTTTAATTCTGAATCTGGGATATAATGAAACACTATAGGGGTAGGACACAAAAATCAGGGTAGCTGTTTTGTCTACAATTTCCTTGAAAGCAAGATCTCCAACACAGATTTTGGTGCCACTAATGCCTTGAGCATGAAAAGTTTGAAGAATGAGACAAGTTTTAACATCAGCTCTTTTCAAATGGACTTGACTGAGTTTATTTCCAATATAGCTGGAGGCTGAATCATTCTTTCACTGGCTACTTTAATAAAAGACAAGACATTTTAAACTGGCATGATCTGATTTTTCCTGAGTTTCATTACCACCAAATCTTTGATACCAGAAAGCAAGTAACCCTTCAGAAAGGAGTGGAAAGATATAGAATTGTAGATATAGAGTGCTCTTAAAGCAAGAGCCAAAGATCAGAAATATCTTGCAGGCTTGGGAAATAAGTGCTCATAAAAAGCCACGGCTGCTTTTGATGAAATTACTGAAAGTTGGTGCACAGATGAACAAGAAAACAGATTTTCCCTTAATGATGTCCCTAGATTCTTAAGTTAAGTCTAGCAGGTAGCAAGATTCATCCTTAGTTTCAAAAGATATCTCACATCCAGGTGCTGAAACACATTTTTTAAAGCCCTGGAAACAAGAGTTTAAAAATTCAGCATCAAAAAAACACCTGTAAATCCTCCACAGGCATCTCATTCTCAAATATAGCACAGGAGCGTTCGCCTGACGCAGAGCCCAGTTTTTCATGTGTAGCTCAGAGTGCTTTAAGTGTGTTACAACTAGGAAGCAGTCATGTAAGATCTCAAAGGTCTAAAATCTACATCAGCTGGATTACTTTTGGACTTGGAAAGTAGGTAAGATGGCAAGTATTCCTAAAGAAACAGCTATGCTTGAAGAGATACAAAGAAAAATGCATACTGAATTCTTTCAAAATTGGCAGCTGGTTGACTTGTTGAGAAAGGCCCTGAGGACTGAAGTTTTTTCCTGAGCATTTTTTTTGTTTTTTACCTTAGAAGTCCTTAGTGACAGAAATTTTCCGGGGTGTATCTTCAATTACAGTTTAAGGAAACCAGAAAAATAGTATTGTAATATTCTTGCTACAGGAATGTGAAGCTGACAGAGCTGAGCCCATCCATGTATTTTGGCTTAAAAGCCAAGTCCAAAAGAATGGGATTCATTTACCTAAAGTGCTTAAATGATTTCTAGGGTGATTTTAGAGTCCCTCAGATACTCAGTTTGACCTTTAGAAGGATGTAGGTTTATCTACAGTAGTGTGTCATATCTGCAATAACGGGGCAGATATACTGGACAGCTTAAGGTATCTCAAATGTCTGTGTTTGAGCAAATTACCCCATCCTTCTTCTGAAAGATAGTCAGCTAAGTTTGCCAGCATTTGTTTAAGATTTCTGATATGCTGAACAAATCTATTTTGCATAGCCATATGCAACAAATGTTTTCCTGAAGCACTGACCTTATCAGGTCTGTGGTGATGCAATTCCTTCGCAGCCATGCTATAAATCTGGTGGATTGCACAATATTCAAAGCATTGTGTGTAAACTGCCCAGCTGGCATGTTCATGCCCAGTTGGTTTTTGCATTCCTTGAAGGGATTTACCTCACTGTACAAAAGTTATGTACTGCATATGCTTGTATTTCTGTCTAGAGATTTTGGGCCTGGGAGACCAGAAGGTGAATCTTACTGGCAATAACTGAAGCAAGAAAGACTCTCAGTGTCTTGGCTTTATCCAAGGCCTTGACCACTCAGTATGTCCTTTGCTCCACTGAGTAGTGGGGATACCTGTAGTCATGCTCTTCTTAGTATCATTTTGCTGATGACATAATTGTAGAAACTATTTTTCATGCTCCCAAAATCCCTATCTGGATTAATTTCCTGCTGAACTTTAGCTCTTCTAACTCCATCCATGCATGCTTGAGAAATGCCTCTGTACTTCTGGGTGACTTTCCTCTGTTTCTACTTCTGTACAAAACCACCACAGGTGTTTATTTCAGGTCAGATTTACCTGTCCATCTAAACAGCCTTCTGGTTTGGCCTGGCCTTTCTAACACATAAATCTTTATCTCACAGAATCACAGAGTGGGTCAGGATGGAAAGGACCACAGTAGGTCATTGGTCTAATCTCTCTGATCAAGCAGGGTCATCCCAGAACACAGGACAGAGGACTGTGATCAATGAGGGAGACTCCACAACCTCTGCATGATCTGTTCCAGTGCCTGGTCACTTGCACAGAAAAGAAAGTGAAAAATATAACCTATTCTGCCTATTCATTAACTAGATTTATAAAAATATAACACATGAAGCCAGTACAGACTAGTAGCATGTTTGACCAAACTGATCACCTTTTATGACCAGGTGACCCACCTGCTGGATGCAGGAAGGGCTGTGGATGTTGTCTATTTGGACTTCAGCAAGGCTTTTGACACTGTCTCCCACAGCACGCTCCTGG
>VXBB01006884.1:193469-204200 GCA_013399915.1 Illadopsis cleaveri
GCTTGTTCATAAAACCAGAATCTTACTTAGCTTAAAAATATTTCTTCATTTCATGGCCAGATCAAACTCAGATGTGTCGTCTCCAGCACAGGTGAAGCTTTTCTTTGTCAATTAGATTGCTCTTGAAAATCTGCCATTTCATATCTAGTAAGGTACTTTTCCTTTAATCAATCTAAGTGACCTGAAAGGCTGGCTGGTTCATTTAGATATATACCATATTTTTATGCATTAATTTAGTTTACATTAAAAATGTAAATCAGAAGCTTTGGAAGCATCAGGACACAAAATCACTGTACAAATCAAACCTTTCTGGAATGGAGCAGTATCAGAGTTCAGTGACCAAATATCAATATTCTATATTTATTCAATTGAATCAAAGGATTTCCCACATTGAATCAGATTGGATAAAAATCCATCCATTTTATTATTTTGTTCTTAACATTGGTTAGGACCAAATGTTTCAAAAGAACATAAAAAATCCTCTGCTTAAAAACCTGGAATAAATAAAAGTGGTATAAAATTTCCCTGAAGAAAGGAAGTCTCTTAAACCTTATCATTAAGAAATTGGTTTAACCACTAAGTAACAATGCTTGCATTTCCCCTGAAAGTTTCATTCATACATGAACAACTATAGAACAAATCATAGAAGAAAATATAGAACCCTGGTTATTTTTATTATACAAATAGACTTTTATTGCCTGAAGAATACAATTTTTTTATTTTTGCTGCTGACAGTAGTTGTTAGTAGAAAGTCCTGTGTCTATGACTAGCAATGTCAGTATCTGTTGGGTGTCTTTGACAACTAAAGGCTGGATTCAGACCATTATTTAATCAAACATCTCTCCAGGTGAACATAAACAACTTCTGATTTTTGCTCAGTGCTTGCAAAACTCTCCTGTTTATTTGGACCAGTGACCAAGATTTGTTAGTCAATGGGAGACTACTCTTGAATAGCTGCTGAAAAAAACCAATCAAAGTACTTTGATTAAATTCTGTCTCATTCTGGAATCTTCCTGTGCAGTTTTGTATCATTCTTCTGATAAAGAACAAGTGTTGTTTTGTAGGGGAGGGAGAAATAATGCTGCCCATCCCCTGAAAGAAATATTTTCCCCATGTGTAACAGCTGTGGAATGATATACAGCTTTTTAATAGACTTTTAAAAGCTATCTGGAGACTTCGTAAAAAGCTTCCATGCCCAGTAGATAACAAAATGTTATAGTAATTTTAGTGCCAGACCTTAATTAAAAAGAAAACCATAAAATGTATAAATGGGTACTATAGAGAATGATGCAGCTTTGCAGAACCATTTAAGTCTCCTCATCACAAAGATTGCAGAAATTAATAAGAGGACATAATTTGTGTAATAGTGTACTGGACACAAGGTAGCCAATATATTTTTACCCTTTGAACAAGCAGTTGTTGCTTGGAGTGCACAGTTTCATCTTCCCAGGTAAACTCTTCCATAAGGGATAGTCCCCAACAAGTCAACCCGTTGTTAAGGCTGTGTCTGCAAATGAATTGTCTATAAACAAACTCAGCATCTGGCAGACATTCCAAGGTGAAAGCCAAACAGATGGCTAATTTAATATAATCTAAGTGACTTTGGATCAGATAAAGCAATTGAATTAACAGCACTTTAAATGAACGTATACCACACATTCTCACTATGCCATTATAATGGGCACCTTTTTATATCTTGAAAATCATTACTAATTGAAGTTTCATATGGTGAATGCTTATATCTGTAAGATGTACTGCTAAACAGCCCCAAAAAAATTCTCATTAAATAAATCTGTTCTATAATATTTATTACAACTCAAATACAATTATTTTCTTCAGAACTCCATACAATTTTCAAATCAAGATGTGTAGACTTAATACCATTGAACTTATAAGTGCACATGCAGAAGGAATAATTTTTTATGCCTATGTACAGGTATATACATACCTTAACTCCACATATATATGGAGATATATATATATACACATGCACATATAAAACATATATGCAGTAAGTTTGGGAATTTTAAAGTATTTATTTATTAAATACAAAACCCCTCAAACAACGAAAAAACTTCTAAATTATAAAGGGGGTTTAATTATTATTAGCAGTTGTAATTTGTGACACTTTTTGAAGAGATATACTTTGATCTATAGCAAAGAAACTTTAAAAATTGCTTAGTTAACCTGTACACTTTGAGAGGGTGAAACACCTCCTGAATACTGAGCCATGCTGTTTGTACACAGCCAAAGTCAAATGCTTAAAACTCCTTTTTATTTGTTTTTATATATACATGCAAGTTAGTTCTCTGTGCGTTTTTCGATCCCTCTTCCCACAAAATTCTTTGTTACATCTGTGCAAAACAGGTAAAAACGAGATGTAGAGGAGTTTGTGCTGTACAAAAGAGAGCATGTTTGAGAAAGTATACCTTCAGCTTCTTTTCATTTCTTTCTCACTTGCACAGAACTCTGAAATCCCTGCCAAGCCCACAATTACATTAAGCTCCAGAGTTAGACATAAGATCTATTGGAGATGGATTAAACACTGGCCTGCTGTGCTGCATGATGTAAGGGAGAGCTCCTTCCTGGTACTCGGGAGCTCTGAGAGAACGACCTTAGGTCCCTGGGCAAAGGGCCATCCACTGGTTTTTGGCAGTGTCTGTCGACCAATGGGAAGTTAAAATAAAGGGAAAATTCACAAACACAGTTATAAAAACTCTAGGGCTGGCAATTGCAAAGGACTGATTTAATCACCCAGGTAGACTTTAATTTTTCTGGTTTTGTTTTCCTATACACTGAGACATCAAAAAACCTTTTCTGTCTTTCTGGCATAGGTTATGCCTTGGTGCTATTTACATTCTAGCAAAAAAATCTGAAAAACTCATGAACTTTTCCAAATGCCTAAATTTCTCTCTTTTTTTTTTTTTTTTTTCTTCCATGTATGGCTTAACATCATTGTAAGAAGCATGGAGTAAGAAGCAGAGGAGTCGAAGGCAGGTGGAATTTCAAGGAAGTCAAGCAGATTTGGCTCTTCTCTGTAACAGGCTCAATCGTGTACCTGTCATCTGATATTATTGAATACTATGAATTTTTCTAAGTGTTCTATTACATCTCTTATCTCATAGTAGGCAAATTTTCCTTCAAATTATACTATAATAATTATACAAATTAAATACATACATAATGGGCATATAATGGATATATAAACACAAATACATCTATTTTTTTGAGATATAAAAAACCACATTATTAAGCATCTGGTCTGCTGCTAATCCATACCATATAATGCTATTTCCTCTTCAACAAGATAAACGTTTGCCAAAATCTGAGATTTTAAAGCTGGCTGTGGAAGGATATCAGCCCCCAGGTACGAATCTAGTCAGAAGAACCACCACAGATAACTTAAAAAAAAAAAAAAAGAAGAAAAAAAGAAAAAGAGAGAGAGCGAGAGCGAGAGAGAGAAAAAGATTTTTCCTCCATCTAGACATTCCCAAATCAGGAAATTTGCATATGATAACAACCAAGGTTTCCAACTATGTTTTAGTGGAACATAAGACATTATCTTAACCCAGCCATTTAAAATACAACTCATAACTCTCTAACTGTGAGGAAAATATTCTTTTTAATCTACAGCAAATTGAACTAAAGGTTAAGATTTTTTTCTTTTCTTTTCTTTTCTTTTCTTTTCTTTTCTTTTCTTTTCTTTTCTTTTCTTTTCTTTTCTTTTCTTTTCTTTTCTTTTCTTTTCTTTTCTNTTACTTTTTTTTTTACTTTTTTCTTTTCTTTTTTTTTCTTTTTTTTTTCAGTAAAGGTAATTTTTGCAGTCTAAATCTTGTTATGGGCAAAAGAGAACACCCTTTTACACAAAGCAATGAATTTACTGTAGATTAGAAGTCTACTAAAGCCACAAAAAAGAGTTTTTATTAGTTAGTCCAGCTGTGATGATAGCAGCACTGCTAGTTAAATTGAAATTGTCACAGAAAAGTCTCACTATTAATACACATATATGTATATCTCCATATATGCATATACAAATGTATATATGTTTAAGTGCATATCTATAAAGTATCTATAAAGTATATATATAGAGAATATATATTTTTAAAAATGTGTGTACATATATGTATGTGTGTGCGTGTGAGCTTCCTATATATGTGAGCGCCCTTTTCCCTGGTGCTCTTTGCACTCTCCCTCCATCCATAGTTAATGGGACAACAGTTTTTGTGAGCTTCAGGAATAAAGGAATAAAAACTGGGTCACAGAGAGCTGGCCGTACCTTCATTGGGCAGAATATGGTGGTTGTTGTGGTTTCTTCCTCTTCAGTCTTGGGTTCCCTCAGCATAGTTCTTACAAGTTTTCTGATAGTTTCTTGCTTGCTTTTACCCTGCTATTTCCCATTTCCATGTGTCCTCTTTCTTACCCTTAAAGTTGGATTTGCCTCACTCACCAGGTGAGGTTTTTTCTTTGCGAAAAATGCTCTGGGATTTCTGATGTCATCTGATACCCCCACTCTTCTATAATATACTATAATCCTACAGTCAAAGGCAGTTCACTTAATCCATAAAAGCTGCTTGCTTTTACTCTCTATTAATTAGCAATAGATGTTATGCCACACAGTGGTACAGAGATAAATTCGAGCTGAAAGAAATTTGGCCACAGTCACCTCATAACCAAAAAACTGCAACCTCAGCAAAAATAAAGTTAAATTCACCTCAAGCCAGTACAAGGCCAGACAAGTCTGAAGTCCCTGTTCTCTCAAAGCCTGTCACCTATTACCAGAAACGTTATAATTTAAAAGTCATATTTGTTGAGCTATGCAGTCTTTGGTCTTCTCTATACATGTAAATCATTGCAGTTAATAGGATGGTTTAATGAAAATCAGTTGTAGAAGAAATATGTGTGTTGGTCGAGCTATGTCTGAAGTAAAAATTGCTTTATAAAGGAGTTTAAAGTTTATTAATAGATGATTGTTCATTAAAACTTTTTAATTTTATGTATTTATTAATATTATGGCTTGGTTACTCCCTAGTTATCTTAAATGTGGCTTATCCATATTATACAAGTTAGGAATATACAAATTTAGAGAATACGGGACTGTACTACATACCACAGCATTTTGCAACACATGGAAGGAGCAAGATAAATGTTAAATTATTAAAGAATAGCACTTGTAATTACTTATTCTAATATATTCCCAACATATAAGCCCATATTTTTGTATATGAGAAGTATGGAATAAAAGGAGGAATTTATCAAATCTAACAAGAACTTCTTTGAAGTCAATTTTTCATTTTAAAACAGATGTTTCCTACTCTACTCAATGAAAAGAAAGACATAATTCTCAGGAGACAATTAGCTCAGCACTAAGGTGGGTGTTAAAGGCAGATGAGATGAACAACCTTCTAAAGGTTTCTGCTTCTGTGTGGCAGCAGCCATCCATAAACAGAATTTATTCACCATCTCTTGACAGCACTGGAAAATAATCCTTAAACTAAGATAATTGTAGGTAAAGTGACAAAACAGGTTTTGCTGTTTCCCATAGCCATGCAGGAACTGTACTCTGTGAAATATCTTCACAACACTGATCTAGGAAAGAGGGCACTTTAGGTTTGCTGGTAAAGAAAACCTTTTGGAAGCTTTACCTGCATCTTGGCAGGTAAACTCAATGTAGCCACTCCAGCTGACTCAATATGACCCACAAGACTGGCTCTAATACTTATGACAGAAATTATTAGTTGTGCTTGACTGCTGTAGGTCAATCTAAGAATGTTATATATGACTATTCAGTCTCCATGGGTTTTTTTCCACCACCTTTTCACTTCTTTCCTCATGCCTAAAATTTATAGTGATTAGTCTAGTTATTGGTTGTTTTTAATGAATATAAGAATTAAAGACTGATCTTCAAAAGAATACTTCAGGGGGAAGAAAGAGAAAGTGGGCCCATAAATCTTATACTACCTTCATCATACCTATGATCTCTCTTCCTTTTATCCAACAATGGGACCTCTAAGTGGAAAGAGATAATGTATTAAAAATTATTTCAGTTTATTTAAACAAGTGCAAGGTGGGTGGTCTGAAAAAGTTTTCAAAATTGTGGTTGAATTTGGAAAAAACTTCCCAAGGGGGAAAAAAAACCCAACCCAATACACTGAAGTTTTTATTCATCACATATGATGTTTAAATAAAGCTGAAGGGCCTTGTTATCCCATTTTCCTGGCTGGGTCAAATTTGCCAGCTGACACTTTTCTGCACTTCCTTCATCTTCATCTGTAGTCCTCTGCTAATGCCAGGGAGCACAATTGCCAGGAACTCTTCCTCTGAGCACATGGTTTGCTTCCTCTGCAATGTGCCAGGGCTACCTTTGGATCTGAAAGACCTCACTTTGTATTCCAACTCAACTCCAGCGAATTTTGTTAAGAAAGTAAGTTTTAAGTGACCTTTTCTTCTTCTTTAGGAGGTAGACTGAAATAAAGAGCTGTTAAATCAGCTCCCATTTAGCTTGTGAGCTCTGCCAAGCTTTGTCTAAAGCACAGAAGGAAGGAGAGGCAAAGAAGAGCATTTTTTCCCCTGCCGGGATGATTTTCTCAAGGTCTAAACACTTCAGTTTAAAAGCAATAAAAATTCAATTATATGTTCAAAATTATAGAATTTTTTTTCCGGCAGCTCCTTCTGTGATTAATTACTATAATGGTGTAGAAATAGCTGTTATTGCAGAACCATCTTATGTTCCAAAGCTTATAGATCCCTGCTCGCTGTGAGAATGAACTCGTGAAAATACAACCATTTTCTAAAAAGTGAGGAAGGAGGGAAAATCAAGGTGGTTATTTTTATCTGCTACAGGGAGGTGTGATTATATGAGTCGACTCATTGCTACCTGAAGAGAGTCAGATCAAAATTAAGACTTTCTACTAAAGCACACAATTAAAGTTCATTTCAAGTGTTGTAGGCAAGCTGGCATTTGCTGAACAAAGTATGTGCTACAAACAGATGCACCACTGGAAACAGAGACAGAAAATTTCTTCCCTAGGATGATTCTGCTTTATTAAATCTGACAACTTCCACTTGAGCTCAGTGTCCTGATCTAAAAAAGAGTTTCTCACTTGCTTTAAGCAATTGCCATATAACGTGCCAGTTGGACAGAAATTGGCTTGTAATTTTACTCACTGTCCAGGGGGAAAAAAAAAAAAAAGTGTTTCTTAAAAATCCCACACTATTCTTGATGCTGACAAATAAAAAAAAACCTGAACCTTTTCATTGCTTTCTGCCTTTGTGGAGAGAATAGCATTAAAAACTGGGTTACAAATCTCTTTATCAGTAGAAGTAAAATAAGGCATTTGAAAATCTCCCACAGTGGGAGAAAATACTCAAATTCAAATTTTCCCAATCAATATGTAAGCTCTGAAGTCTTAAAGGATGTATAGTAAGTCATATGAGTTAGTATTAAATGAAATTTTAATTAAATATCTGGTTGTATAATATCAATCAGAGACGTAATCCATAATAAAACATTTTCTATGTCTTTGCTTTCATGGCATGAAAAATAAAGTTATATCTGTGCTGTCAATTCACACACAAACACCTACTACTGCTAGCTGAAGCCATGCATAAAAACAGAAAAAGCACCGTCTCCCCATTGCTAATGACATTCATACAGAAAAGGAAGACTAGGAAACCTGAAACTGAGTATGGAAAGAAATACATATCCAAATTTGTTATTTTTAAGTTCATGGGATTCATTTATAGGACAGTTTAGGGAGAAGTAAGTAGTAGACACACACCTACTTCATCCATAGGTTTGGGTAAGAATGCAAAAACCTCTGCTGAATGTATAGCAGTGGAACAAGTTAATAATTCATTATTTGGATTATAGTAGCACCTGGAGACCTATTGTGCACAACACTGCCCAAATGAATGGTGAAAGTCGGTCCCTGTCTGGAAGGGATTATAATCCAAACAGACAGGAGAGGTGACTCGACATTCAGGAACACTGTAGTTGAAAAACAAGAAATTATTCAGATTTGGGACTGTAAACCCAAACACTTATCCATTTCAACACATTATATTTCCAGTGAATTTCCAGGGAGCAAGAAGTGCTCATAACATTGTAGCTAAACTCCTTTTACCCCCGAATCTACAAAAATAATATGATATATCATTATTCATTCTACGCTAAGAATGATTAACATCTTGGCTTCTTCCAAAATACAAGTCCTACCACACAAGAAGCCCATTGAACATTTTAAGGAAGCATAACCAATTTTTAATATTTTAGTTTGATATTGATTGCTGGAATTAAAAATAAAACTTCCTATTTAGTAACTTTTTCAATTGTGTACTGATTTTATTTGGCCTTCAGTTTTCTAATTACAAGAAAAAGCTCTTCCCCTCTTCCTTTCACTGTTTTTGGGCTAGGATTTATTCCATTCCCACTCATCACTGAGGGCCGTGATCAGTTCATGTGTGTTGAGCCCTGTCGTTCATTCAGAACCTGCTGTCCCACAGTCAGAAATGCTTTCCCTCTGGACAGAATCCTCCAGCCTGTTTTCACATTTTATGAGGATCCTCCTTGTCTGGGGGCCTGTCTGGCCAAGATTGACACAATGACTGAAAGAATATGGAAGGAGGCAGAGAAAATTCAGATTCCAGTGAACTGAGTGACTGTGGACTTTTGGGGTTTTGTTATATTTTTTTGTTATCTATTTGGGAAAAGTGGGGCAGTGCCCCTTTCTTATCCTCCCTATATATATAGTAAAGTAAAATAATCTGGATCTTCTTCTTCCTCTGAGCTGGCACAGTGAGACTTTTAATTGCAAATGAATCTCAAATAGCCAGCAAATTATCTTCTTTCAGTTATTACTTTATTATTTGCTCCAGTGTTTCCTATGAAAATTGTATCTGAATTACACCCTCACTTTTTCTATTGAGCTATGGAGGGCATTTCTAGGTAGGAAAGACTGAAGGAGAGAGGAGACGGCAAAGGAAACACCTGGGTGAGGTATAAAGACAAACCAAAGCAAGTAGTTAATCATAAGGAAAACCCCATTTTTCTGTCATTTTGGCACTCGTGTTTTCTTCTGTGCCTCATTATCCCCTTATTGCTGATGAATGCAACTCCTCAGGCCTGGTGTTCCTGAAATTTTCTTTGAAAGCGTAGCTGTCCTAGCTCAAAGTCACGTTATCAACTTAGCTATCACAATCCTGAGCAGTTACTTAGACACATTATATTTCGGGGGGAATTTTTCTCACCTCTTTATATCTGTTCTTTGCATGACAGTAAACCCCCATTTTTTTACATACCCCACCTCAATGATGCAATAATTTGTCACTTTCCCCACACTTTTATTTTGTCTTCAGTTTCTCTTGGCCAGCTGCCAAACATTCCGATAAGCGAGTCCCTATAACTGTATAAACCCGAAAACATTAAATTTTAGTTTCCTGTGAGTAAAAAACATGTTTCTGATTGATTGAAAGTTCAGGACAAGGCAGGTAAAATTCCAGAGAGAGGTCTTGAGCTCCTGTATCGACTCTGACTTGCTTTCAGTAGACTACGTGCAATCTTTGACAGATCAAACAAACTGCACTACCTCAGGTGTACTGGCTGTTTTTCTTAACTTAGGTCTATCTTCTAGATCTGATGACAACTTTTGAACACTCTGCTTGAAGTTTAACAGCAATATCTTTGAGGTTGGAGGACTATCTAAAAATGCTTTTGATAAGAAGAAAGTAGACCAGAATAGAAAAAGGAAGAGATTCTTTAATAGGGTTTGGTGATCTCCAAATTTAGTTTTGTTTA
Source organism: Illadopsis cleaveri (assembly GCA_013399915.1). Classification (NCBI taxonomy): domain Eukaryota; kingdom Metazoa; phylum Chordata; class Aves; order Passeriformes; family Timaliidae; genus Illadopsis; species Illadopsis cleaveri. Next base: position 203,263 of record VXBB01006884.1, read on the forward strand.
TTTCTTGGAAACTTAAAATTCGTATTTTGCAAAATGCTTATGAATGCATTGTGTGTCAAAACACTAAATTCTAATATTTGAATAATGATTGAAAGGGACATTCATTAAAAAAAAATCCAAAGCATGAGCACTTCAGAAAAAGAAATTGTATATAAAACTTTTTTATTCTCAGAATATTTTTTTCCTCTTGCTTTCATTCAAAGAAAAAGGTCAAAGTAGGTGAATACATTTCTCCTCAGCATACTTGGCAGAGGATAGAGAAGGCACCTTCATTAACATTTCCTATTTTAATTTTGATCTACACTCAATATTACTATTACTATTTCTGGTAGTACTGCTACTACCTCTACTGCTGCTACTACTACTATTAACTGTATGTATTTTTTCTGACCTTTCCTTGCATATTTAGTGAGAACTTTTACTGTGTTTAATAGTTCTTGAAAGTTAATGTGACTTTTGCAGAACATACTAAAAAAAATCTGTCTTGAAAAACAGACAAAAATAAGAGCATGACACAAACAGACCAGTCTACTTCAGTTTACCCTACGATAAAACAAACAAAATGTATAATCCAGCTGTGAGTGTCTAGACAATAATAACGTAACACTGAATAAAAAAGAACCCCAAATTATTAAAAAAAAGAATCATTAAGTTAAATTAACTCATTTCCTCTTATAACATGACAATTAGCTTAGTGGGTTGCTGAAGAGTAGACGGCCAAACTAACTTAGAGACACTTCTTGAGTTGTATGCAATTACACTTCCATATATGGGCCAGAGAGGGTACAAATACCATAATAATGGTACTAAATTGGTAAAACCACCCTCCACAAATTTACACCATTATTTCCAATCTTTCACTTGACAAACTGGTTTGATAAAGAGGATAAAAAGAGCCTGTCATAGGCCCAGAGGTATTATTTAATATTTTCATTAAT
>VXBB01006885.1:0-64205 GCA_013399915.1 Illadopsis cleaveri
AAACCCCACCACCAAAACAAAAAACCCCCTGCCCAAACCAAAACAACAAAAGAAACCAAAAGAAAAAAACAAACAAACAAAAAAACCCCACCACCAAAACAAAAAACCCCCTGCCCAAACCAAAACAACAAAAGAAACCAAAAGAAAAAAACAAACCAAAAAAAAAAAAAACCAAAACAAAAAAAAACCCAAAAAAAAAAAAAGAAAACAAAAAAAAAAAAAAAACAAAAACCCCCCAAAAAACCAAACAAACAAACAAACAAAAAAAACCACAAACCTACCAAAAAACCAAAGGAAAAAAAAGAACTATATCCCAAAAAGAAAAAGGAAATCCTGTGACTCACTTTCTGACTATAATATTTGTCTCTGTCATGCTTCAGTAATAGTGGTACTAAGCACTGCTGTGGAATGTAACTGTTAAGTTTTGTCTCCATTCATTGCATGTATGGCACAATGTAAATGCTAACACCTTGTCTATTTTCAATAACTATTTTCTACACACATTTTAGGTATACTTCAGCAGATTTTTATAATGTGGGGGATAAGTATGTGTTTAAGGAGGGATGGGTGGTGGTCTCATGTACTTTGACCTCAGGATGATCAGGTAAGTCTTGTTTGCTGAATACATAATCTCTGAACAGTATGGTTCGCTTTTGGTCAGCTTTACTAGTAGAAGTGACGGTTGTGCAAATTATATGGGTCCAGTTGCAATTACTACTTAATGTATTTATCCACAATCTAATTTTATATTTGGTCTTGTAGATTCGGCCCCAGAACTGCTGTGTCTGATGACGCAGAGTAAGTTGTCTTGTGTTCACAAGATTCTGTTTTAAACAACTTACACTGCATGCTTTCCCATCTCTCTACTAATTTAAAATGCAGTTGATGCATCATTATTATTTTGCAGTGTTTTGGCAAATAAATTTTTCAGACAGCACTGAAAAATGGAATGCAATATGGCTTACATTGAAGTTCAAAATAATTTCTATATAAAAGCCCATAAAAATTGTGTAATACTAATGTCCAGCTGTTGCTTAAAATATTGCTTCCTCTTTTTTTCTTTTATTTTGCCTTGGTTTTCTTCTGAATTTCCATTGCCTCTAATCAGCTACAGGTAAAGAGAGTTGGGTTGAATCTGGGTGTTGAAGAAAAAAATGAAGTATAAGTGGGAACAGGAAGAAATAAATAAATATCAAAGCAAAATAATATCACTGTGATCTTCAGAATAATTACCAGGAAGATACATCTTTGGCTGAGCCTTTATTCTCTTTTAAAAACTTTATATTCAATCCCTTCCAGGTTAGGTTTAATTTAATAATGTACTAAATTTCAGTTTTTAAGCTTTTCACCTTGATGCATCACTTTTCTTAGAAGCATTAGAACTGACATATATTACACTCAAAATTTTTAATTGTTCATGTATACATACAAACTTTAGTACAAATAGTATGCAATGTCATTTGGAAAGCTCTTTGGAAGTATTAGCTATTTAGAAGAGAAATAGTTGGGAACTACCCACATAATATTATCCTTAATGTCCTTCTGTTCACAGTAATGCACATGCCTTTCTCTGTCTCTCAGATTAAATCTCAAAATAGAAACAGTATGGAGAGTTGTGGGGGTTTTATAATGAGTATACACAGAGACTCCTATGCAATTTTCACCTTTCCTCTAATGATAAAGCTTAGAATCATGAACTGAGTGTTCTTTACCAGTTCTGTAATACCTTTATGCTGAGCAAAGCCTCTGTTCTCTGACTATAGAGTAAACATGGTCATTTTCAAGCAGCAGGAATATGTCAGGTCAAATTAAGGGATGAGATAGAGCAATATAACATAGAAGTGCTATACTTAACAATGGGGATGTTCCAGCTGTTTCAGAAAGCCTGCTTATGTGATTGTTTTTTAATCTATGCATGTCTGTATGAAATGTAATCATGAGAGAAGGTACATAGAGATGCCTTCAAAGAGGCATTGCAATGGGCTTGGTGGCATAATGTGAGAGTAGCAATGATCAATAAATCATATTGCTTATTCTGTACTGATTCTGATTTTGTTTTAAAAAGCAAAACAATTAATGTTCAAGCCTCATTGTCATCCTTTCCAGATATGCTACAGTTTATAGAGCAACTATTTTCCTATAGTCTTTTAAGTTCTTACGAAAGTAAGACTGTGTTTTCCTGTCTGAAGACAAAGTATTTATGAAGACTCTAATAAAACTTGGCTCTCAAGGAGGAAAAATAAATTGAACTGACATTTAAAATACTTTTAAAATGTTTGTCTAGTCCCCGTTGAAAACTGTAACTTGAATTCAGTCTTAAACTAGATGCTCTTTATTCCAGCAGCAAAACTAAGGACCCTTTTATTAGACTGTCAAAGTTTCCTTTGCTAGTTAGAGGAAAACTGGATATTGTCATGAGCCGTGGTCCTTCTCAGGGTCCAGATAAGGCAATACTTAGTGTGTTGCTGCTGATCAGACCCATTCCCATCTCCCTAAGAGGGAATTCCAGTGGTACCGTGATAGTGCAGTGTGAGTTTAGGCTCATAGTGAGCTGAGATTTTTGAGTATTTCTTTACTAGAGTCTGATTTTGAGCCAGTCTGTCCCTTTTTATGTTTTATTGGAGTTTCTTAAGTCTTAGTATGACTGTAAAATGGTAATGCAGCCACATAATAAACACCTTACATAAGGATTGTCAACATATTCTCATAAAAAGGTTTTTTATCTTATCTCTCACTTTTAAATTAATTAATTTAAACACCAAAGTCCTTCAGAATTTTTTTTAATCCAAAATTTATTTAGACCTGCGGAAAAAAAGAAATTGCTGCATGATATCGTTGACAAGAACAACTGTAATTTGTGATAATAAAGCAGTGTAGCTTGAAAATCCCGGCATCCCAAATACACTGTTGGATCTGCACAGTGCTTTTTCCCAGGTGATTGTTAGAATGGCAGGTACGCTGGTCAGCAGAAAGGCCTCTTGCTTCAGGACAGAGTTTTTATACAATCTCCGGAGCTGTGCTAATGGCAGAAAGTTAATGAACTTGAATTTGGTGCAGTTACATATTCCCTGTCTACTTGTGTGCTATGTGCCTGTTAGCTCAGCATGTGGTTAAAGGAAGGAGTAAATCTAGTTCTGTTCATGGGGGTGTTAGTGATTGTCTGGAGCCATTTGTAGATTATACAAGACACAAGTAGGACAAAATTATGTGGACTTATAGTGGAAAGTGTCTTTTGATAGAAGCTCAGAGTTTTGGCCTGTCTTTGATTATTTTCTAAAAATGAACTTGTCAGGCAGAGAAGTTGATGTAGACCGTTCAGTTGGCCTTGTACATGTACTCAGGAAAGGAGGTTTTTCTCCTGAGTGATAACTACATGTGGGTCAGAATGGAGCACAGTGCTTTGAGATGGGACTCCTTCCGATTGCTGTCTTGGGAAGATACTGTTGTGGAAAAGCATGTTGCTGCAGGGTTGAAGTTTGAACCTGCCCTGTTGTTCATCCATGACAATGAAGGCCCAGCATCAGGAGGTGACTGCTGGGTAGGAGGTGCATCTGTGGTAGTAGTGTATTTTGAGCTTGATTCGTGGCCAAGGCTAAAGCCTTTTTCAGAGAACCTTTCTTACTGCACTGTTAATAGTTACAAAACCTGTTGCTGTCTTTGTGCACCCTGTGAGACCTGCATGAATGCAGGGAACATAGATTAGACTTATATTAGGGAATTCAGGTACTCTTGCTAGAAAGGCAAGATTCTTCCGTCCCAAATGGTAGAGGGTGTGTACTCATGCATTCTGCTAGGACCAGTAACCACCATTTCAGGTCTTACCTTTTCTCCTACTGCATGTGAATGAAAAATTCTTTGGACATGAGGAAAGAGTGCAAGAGAGGAGCTACACAACCAGTTTGACCCAGTAGGCACAAGGTATCTAGTACTGAACTCTAAAGACTTTCCTAGGGTGCATTTCAAAAGTTCATAAACTGGAATAAACTGAGAGTGACTAAATAAGGGGTGACTTTATTGCAAATTATGCATCTCCCAACCTTCCTCACCAGTCTACCAAATATGACTGATATCAAAATTTTAAAAAACAGCAACACCTGCCATCTCTTTAGGTTCTGTTATTTAGGAGTGTTCCAATCCAATCCTGAACAATGCAACTGTTAAACTACTCACACAAAAACCCAAATTAGTGTAACCCTCAGCACTCTGTTTAAGGGGTGAAGCACAGTAATATGTTAACTTCACTGTTCATGCTTAAAGGCAGTAGGATGTTTATTCTGTCCTTCATTTCTGAATAAATACCTACTTAGCAGTATGGAATCTGTGCATGTCCTTTTCCATACACTGTCCAGACCTTTCAGGTTTTTCCTTGAGAGTGGCATTCTTGTCTTTGCTGGCCTGAATACAAATGCTGGCTCTTTAATATATGCACAGCTTTCTGTGACTGTTCACTTTGATTACTGTGGACACAGTTGCCCACAATTTTATCTTCATTGGGTGCTTTTCCTGCTAGTTGGCTCTTTGGCTCACGTAAAGCTGCAGATGATCATTTGAGGATGGCTGTGAAATCACTTCATGTGAAACTGCATGGCTTTCTTTTAAGTTTCCTTTTGCTTTGAATGGCACAATTGAGGTCATGTTTTACTAATAATAGGTAGTAGAGGTGGAGTAGTAAGCATGTTATCTTTGTATGAGGATCTTTATATAATATAAAGAGATTTATAACATCAAACCATACCCTTTTTTTTTTCCTCTAACTGTCCGAAGGTCAGAGGCATAAATAGAAAAAACTTTTTTGTTGTTCTTGACGTCATCTTTTCCTTGCTAGGTTAGCTGTATTAATAAGTTGGTGCTGGTAGCATTGGATTTCTTCAAGGCAGGGAGGGGAGGACAGGGGAGGGGAGAATGTACCATGCAGTTTGAACTGAGCCTACTTCTCTAGGTTTGTAGCAATAGCTGGCCATGCTGCCCTTGATGTACTTCTCAAGCCTTCTTTTACCTTGAAATGGAAACTGTCTGTGGTGTTAATCAAAGTGATCTTGAAAATCCATTGGGTACAAATCTTCAGAAAGCAAAATGTTCTGAATGATAGAATGATTTTAATAAGAGCTATTGATGGAAGTGTAAAGTTAGTAGTGCTTCTTAGTGAGAGACAAACTTGTGGTCGACTAACAAAATGGGAAGTTGAGGAGTGTAATGCCTGAAGTACTGTGTGGGAGCCATGGGAATGCTAACAAGCCCGTCTTGGCCACTGCTGCTTTTGGGAGCTTTGTAATGGAGCGTCTGATTCTGCTATAGCACCCTCATGTGGCTTCAGCTCTTACAAGCTGAAGGAATATAAACCTCTAAATAAGACTGGGCCTGTTGTTTTTTTCCCCTTGTTTAGGAGTATGAGTATGTTTGACATGAGATGTGAAGAAGAAGCTGTGGCTCAGCCTCATAGCAAAGCTCGCCATGAGAAGCTGCAGAATATACACAACCAGCTGAAAGAGGACGAGACCAGATGGCAAGATGTGAGTATACAACATTGTCTGCAATGCTGACAGGCACTGAGGCCAGCCACCTAGGCAAAAACAGGACAACCTGCTAAATCTGCACTTGCTGTCAAGTGCTTTAAATAATCAGGAGATCTTTTATTTCCTCAGTGGATTGTTGCTAAAAGCATAGAAGTTCATAATTGGATGTAAATCAAAGAATAAAAGATCTTCCAGTCCCTGTGTCTGTTCACCAGGTATTTTGCTTTTTAAAAAAAAAAAATATAAAGAAACTGTGATTAGGTAAAAAAATGGAAGAATAACTTCCAACTGTTTACTTGTCTAACTTTTCTAATTAGTCAATGTCCAAAGTGACAAAATACAAGACTAAGTAGGACAGGAAATAAATAGGTCAGCCTTTTCTTTAATGAGTTTGCATAGACACAGAAAATGTTAATGTTTTCCACCTTGTCCACGCAAACAAATGGCACTTCATGTTAGCTACACCCTGCTTGGTTTTCAAGGCCTTTCCAAACCCTCTTTCCTTGATGTATTTTGTGTAAGCTGTCCAGGCATTTGGCATTGTCTGCAGCAAATTAGCAAGGACAGAAAAACATGATCTGCAGATAAGTTAGTATAAGGAGTTTTAGTTTCAATTCTGTTCATTCCTAAAGACTGATTTTAAATGAGGAATTTGGGATTTTTTTTAATTAAAAAAACCTCAAAACACAATAAAACACATCTCTTCAAGTATGGTAGTTTCTCATTACAAGGAAAGCTTCTGTGAAACACCTCAGAGAAGTTTTTGGTAGAAAATTTAAGGAAAAGTTAAAAACCAATTGTGTATACAGCTAAGAAGTGACTTTTTATAGTAGAACAAATGAGGACTTCAGATGAAAGGTCTTTAGGTGTGGGAAGCCATAATTTCCCAGCAGAGATAAGAATAAATCCAAAGACATTCAAGAAGTTTGGGAACTGTGGTTTGAATTGAAAATCCTCTGAGCTAAAGTTCCTACATTTGCCAGGCCCTCCACACCTTCTACCATGAACTAAAAGTTCTGAAGAGGTACTGAAAATGCCTTTATTAGAATGTCCTTGGCATTCTGAGGGCTTTATAGAGACATGTATCATGGTCTGATATTTTAGATGCCTGTGCTATAAATTTGCCAACAATTAACAATTTCATGGCTTTTTAATAATTATTGTTATTCTAAAGCATCAGAACTGGAAAAGATAAACATGTCTGGTTTTTTAATTATGACAAGAGGAGGAAGGCTTATGTTAGAAAATTTGCTAATGAAAAACTGATTTCCAAACAATAGACAATAGTGGAAGTAGATGAATAAAGAAATGTTTTGGTACTTCAATGAGAATAATTAGTAACGGAGGAAAATGATAGGCTTATGTTTCATGAAGGGGATTATAGACTGATATATGTAGGTCATGTGAAGAGGTACTTTAATGGACATTCCCTTAAGTGTAACATCAATAATTTGTGGTTTTAAGCTAAATTAGAAGTGACAATGTTTTTTTCCTGATTTTAATAAAATAAGTTATGCTTGCAGTACCTTCTGCTGTTTACCAGTAAAAGTGCAATTAAAATATTTGGGAAACCATGTAATTAATGAAATAGCCTTTGAATTAAGTGTGTGTTATGAATATCTGAGTTTTATTAAAACCAAAATTTGTTAGCATGCATGAAATATAATCTGTATCCTAAACTCCTGATTGAAAAGTCAATGACAAATGTTCCCTTGCAGTTTCCTTGGAAGTTATTTTTGCTGTGCAGAACTTCTGCAGTGGTTACTTTTTACATGTAAAATTTTGTTCCTTTGCTAGTCAGCTGCAAAGAAATTCTACAGTTTAGAAAACTACTTTACTATAATACTTGTACTGTTAAAAAGATACTGCTTCTGTATCCTCCAGGATTTTTGAATTCATAAAGGATGCAAGACATCACAGGGGCTCATAACAGGTACTTCCCGTGACTCTCTGATTCAGCGTCAGGCTAGTTTTTCAGAAAAGGAAGAGAACCAGATTCAGTCAATCTTTGCACAGTTTCAGGCAGGCAGATTCCAAAAAGACTAAGACTGTTACTTCAACAAGGACATCTCTATATAGCTGGATACAAACCATAGGCTTTTTACTCCGTCATGTCTCATACCAGCCAGGTATGAGCCACATCACTCCCTAACCTCTCTTGCTCACATCTGGATCCAAAATACTGCAGGGTGACGATGATCAAGAATTTAAATTTGGGTGCTGCACTGGATTTTTCTATCATAAAACCCAGCATCATGGGTCAACCACATTTGCATATAGCTGACTGATAGCATGGGCAAAGTATGGAACTATCAAGTCTCCAAGGCAGACTATCAGTGCAGCTGTAGCTCATGCTAAAACAATATCTGTTCTTCCAATGAACCCCTGTTTCCTGTATATCTGATTATTAAAATTCTTCACCAAACATATTTTTTTACCTAATCTTTCTCGGGAATTGGATTTTGTCCCTAGCATTGGCCCAAGTGAAAATGAGTGTCCTTACTAGTCCTTTTAGGCCAAATTTCCTGCCGAAAGCAAAGTAAAAGCTTTGGAATCCTTAATGTATCCTGGTGTTAGCAGAAAATTCAGGCAACGTCTTCATTTATGGCATGATCTCCTTTTGTCATTGAAATACACAATGCTGCCTACAGGTGATAGGAGCCTAGTCCACAGGCAAGAACAAGTATCACAACCGGCTGGTTGGGTTAATTGTTACCTGCCGCCACTTTGTAGTTCTTTGCAACTCTGCATTCAGATGCCTTCCCTCTCTCACAGGACCTGGCTCGGTGGAAGAGTCGTCGAAGGAGCGCTTCACAGGATTTGATTAAAAAGGAAGCTGAGAGAAAGAAAATGGAGAGGTTATTGGCTGGAGATGGAACGAATGAGCGCAGAAAAAGCATCAAAACCTACCGAGAAATCGTGGAGGAGAAGTACGTTGTTATCCTGGAGTGTAATTGCATGTGAAAATGCATGTGTGCTTCATAGGTGATAGGTGACTGTGGGCAGCTATGCCTGCAAGTCTGGGTGAGAGAGTGGGGAGGATGTTGATGGAGCAGAGGAAATGCATGTGATTTCCCATGTTAATGCGATGGTTTCTCCTTGTTGTCTTCCTTGCAGAGAGAGAAGGGAGCGGGAGCTTCATGAGGCATACAAGAATGCAAAGACACAGGAGGAGGCTGAGAGCATCCTCCAGCAGTACACTGAAAGATTCACTATCAGTGAAGCTGTCCTTGAGCGTTTGCAGATGCCAAAAATTCTGGAAAGAAGCCATTCAGTGGAACCAAATTCCCCACTGAAAGACCCAAATCCTCTGAGATATTTAAGGCAACAGTCACTTCCTGCTCCAAAATTCACTGCCACAATTGAAGCAACCATTGTTCCCACCACTGAACTAGAGCCCAGCAGTTCAACAGGATGCACATCTCCCACCAAAAATGTCTCCAAGGCTGTGCCTATGCTGACACCCAAGCCTTACTCACAACCCAAAAATACACAGGAAGTTTTAAAGAACTTTAAGGTAGGATGTGTCACATGCCCCAAAGTCAACCAGGAGACAAAGAGATCTTGATTAAGTCATCTGAACATATAAATGATTAATGCAATTATGCAGAAAGTTATGGCAGCATTCTGATATTATAAAATTCAGCTTCATGCTCTATGCTGCCCGATTTAGTGGTTTCTTCATATTTCCCAGTCTTCTTAGTTGACCTCTTCAGACTAAAATATTTGCACTGGTCATTTTTCCTCAAGTTAAATTTGTTTGGGAAAAGACAGAATTTAAGAAAACAGCAAGGCATTTCCTCAGAAAGATTTTAGAAAAAAGTATGTGGTCATGTTTTTTACTTTTGAACAAAATGGAAGGTGCAGGGAGTGTGGAGGCCCTGGCTTTTGAAGCAAGACCTGTACTGACTTTGTGTTGGGGGTTTGATTTTTGCCATACCCAAACAAGTGTGTCCCTACTTTGTCAGAGCCAAGAGCCAGCTTGCCCAAAGATATGCTCTGTCTTAAACATGTTTTTCACCAAGGATGAATGGGGAAAGCTGCTTCACAGGCATAAAGAGAGGATTTAAGTTGTGCATGGAGGTTCAGTGAAACGGTTTGGTACTGGGGTAGCAGAGTAACTGGAGACTGATGGTGAGAGCGGGACAGCGGCTCCATTGGATCGCAAGAACTGTACAAAGATTGTGGGAGTAAAAGAAGTAAGAGAACTTGGATGATAGCAGGGCTTCTGGGAATAAGTCAGCTATGAGATTTGTGGGAGAAAAGGATAAGAGAAGAATAGGAGACAATATTCTGAAACCAGAATATGAAATCTGAGGAATATGTCTTTTGACTGGGTGGTTGTGGAGAATGGGAGTAAAATACAGAACAAATGATGGAAAAAACAAAGAACTGGGATGTATTGAAAAGAACAGACCAGAGTAAGTCGAGTTTGAAAACATCTGCTGTTCACAGTGTCTGTACCAAAACTGGAGCTTACCCAAGTCTCATAGTAGTCATGTTGTGAGCAGTGTGAAACCTACTGGCATGGGTGCTCCCAGCCTCTAGAGTTTGGGCTCCCTTCTCTCTGCCATTGCTCATACTTTGCAAGTGGCATTCAAGGGTCCCTGAAGCCCTGCTGATATCCCAGTAGCACTGCTACCATGTATATTCAGGTTGTTTACTTCCTAAAAAATAAGTCAGCTTATTATAGCAAGTGAAAAAAGTATGTTGTGATGTATAATTTACTGAAGTCTGTCCCAGCTCTTGTGGAAACCACACCCCACCACGTTTCCTAGTTGAAACATGAAACTGATAATTTCTGTTTCTCCTGTACCTCAGTTGGTATGCCCCGAGTTTACTTTTTAGATATCAGTGAATCACGGATCTTTGGTTTTTTTCTGATCCTTGACACTTTTTAATCAGAGGACCAAGATATGTGTGTGTATCACCATAATGTTATTGCATATATAATACACATATGTGCGAAGAAACTGACCCATGAAGGCTCCTACACCCCACAAGCCACCACAAAAAAATTGTCTGAATCTTGTTCACATGATGTGAAAAAATGTGATTTTTCTCAGTAGGAATTATTCCCTAACACATGTAGCTGTGGCATTATTTCCCTTGAAACACCAATCTGTCGAAGATTCTTGGCTGTAGTGACAATGTGTTGACTTCCTCCAGATCAGAAGGAAAGGAGTATGTTTGTTTGACTCTGCAGCCAGGGCATCTGTCCTTCTCATTCGAACATTTGGTTTTCCTCCTTAATATAAATAGAGAAATGTCTTAGTCTAAACAGAGACACTGAAATGGATGGTGTGGCCTGTCAGTGTTTTCCTGGCCTTTTTATTTTTGAGATCTTTCATAACCTGCCTCTCTAGTAGATAATCCAGCATACAGTCCCAGAAGACTTGGGGCTCAGTTCCTGCTCACACTTGTGTTTGGGAATAAACCCTAAGAAAGGTACTGTGTTAAGTGGATGATGTCAGTGTAGAAAGGGAGGGAACATTTTCATCTGAAAAACACTCAGAGTGAAACAGGTGGGGGAGCTGATTGTGCAAGAGCTAACTGCCTCCACCTTCCTGCACATCTGGCAGAGCTAAGGATGCCCAACACCTCAGAGATGGCCTCTTAGTTAATCATGCTCATAAAAAACAAGCCTCTGGATGCATGAGTATGAGAAGTCAGTGGAAGGAGTTTGCACTCAGCTTGGTGCTTATGATGTGTACTAAGTTGGAGTGCCATTCTTGAGGTATCCAAGCTGTTCACTCCATAAGTAAGGAAGGATCTCTGCACAGAGTAGCAAAGCCCTCCTTACTCCTCACGTCTGCTGACAAACCTGTAAACAGCTGTGCTGTGGCCAGGCAGGAGCAGTGTGGTGGTACTGAGACCTGGGCCCCTCCTGGTCTCTCTCCACCTGAGCCCTCTTAAGGTGAATGGCTAGTGAGTTCTCTGTAGCAAGACTTCTCCTGGATGCTTCTACAAAGAGCCCTTCAAACTGAAGGGAGTCTTTACATGCCACTTCCATTCAGAAATTCTAGTGTAAAAGTACAAAGAAGTTGTTTCAGTGCAGAGGAAAAAGCCAAAGCATATTTTGTACTTTCTTCTTTGCTTAAAGGAATATAAGCAATTTCTTCTTCTTAGCAGGAATATATGGCCACCAAGGAGCTAGCTTGACCCTGAGAAAAAAGGTAGTTAAACTGTTTCCACACTCTCCTTTTCAAGGAGATTGCCTAAAGTAATTTTTTGGGAAAGCACCTAATCTATTTGATTGCCTTATGGAGAGCATGGAATGGCCAGTTTTATTTGCTGGTGCCTTGATTCCCTGTTATGAACAATAAAGAAACAAGTGGATGAACTCTGCTGCTCCTGTCCCTTCAAAGTCCACATAACAGTGCTTCAAAAAAGCACAGACTGCTAATACTGTGGTGAAGTCATTGAGGTACATAAGCAGTTCATCAGCATAATTAGTCCTGGAGAACCTGCTTCGCTCCTGCTTAAGGCAATGCAAAATCCAGCAGTTTTGGTCTAAATTTACCATAAAAAATTATTTTTTAAAAACATCCTTTGATCTGTGGTGCACGCAAAGGGTGTTTGTATGTTACTGGGAGAACGGAATGTGGGAAACCAGGAAATCCAGAAAAAATATTTCCTTGTGTCTGTATTTTGTTTATGAGCCCCTTAGGGTCATAAGGTCTTCTTCTGTTTTGGCCTGTTAAATGAAATATGTGCTTGGCTTCATCCCTCACTGATAACACAGACTGTGTTAATGACTGTAGTATCATGTTGAACTTCTAATTTCCTAAATTCTTTTGAATGCTACTTGTCTCAGCATATTTATTTAACTGTATTCTGCAGGTAGATGGAAAAGTCAGCATGAATGGAGAAAATGTCAACGGCATGGAAGAAAAGGATAAAGAATGTACTACAGTAATATTTACTCCTTCGCCAACCAGATCTCTGAAATTTGATGGAGTAGCCAGAGGGGACAGGCCCCCGGTAGAGTTGAAGGAGGACCCCCCAAGTGTTGAGCTCAGTTTACAGAGGCCTGCCACTCAGAGTGTGCACAAAGAGCCAACAGTAAGACCAACACGAACAAACCAGCCTTATTTTCTTTGCCAGTTTTCTGTCTCATGATGTGTTTAATCACTAACTAATGATACCCAAGTGCCTATGTTTGCCTTATTTCAAAAGGGTGTGCCCAGACCAGGAAAAAAACTATAAACAAAATCCCAAATTCTTTGTAAATTAAAGGCTTCTTCCTTTTGTATGTGGGTAGAGAAATAGGAGAGTAAGCTTGAAAAAGCTTTTTACAGCCACTGGGGTTTTGGGGGAATTTTTTTTTTTTTGTCTTTTTCTTTTTTGTTGTTATTTTGGGGTTTTTTTCCCAGATGTCATGCAGCTGATAAGCATGCTTTAAATGTGCTGGGCCAGGGAGAAATTGATTCAGTGTCCCAGCCCTTGTACAGGTTTATTCAGTGCTTCTCCTGATGTAAGCTGATTAGATCAGCAACATAATTGGACTGTGTGAGCCATTATAATTAGTTTCAGTTTTCAAAAGAGGATGTGGATGTGCTGGCAGTTTTGAACATTTGGTTTTCATTCCCCTCTCAGAAACACTAGGAAAGGGGATAAGCTATTGAAATGCTCAGAGGGGCCAACATGCTTCTTAACTGCCTTATCAGAGAAACAAATTAATTTTACCTTTTCATCTTTCTCTCCTCCTCTTCCCCAGAGAAAAACGCAGGAGTAAAACTAGAGCATATCACAGCAGGCATCTAGATGCTACAAAACTGTAATAAAAGTAGATAGTAAAAAGAAAATAAGAGATGAGGAGAGGATTGCAAAGAGAGCATGTAAAAGGGCTGCAAGCAAGTGACAGGAGAGGGAATTCTCACCATTTTTTCTGTGTAACAACAAAGAGAATTGGAGATGTGGTGAGAGTTGGAGTATGATAATTTTTTCTTTCATCTCAGATTTCATCCAAGCATTGGCCGGATGGATAACAGGGAGCAGGCAGAGATCTGTCCTGGGGCTTGATGGCTCATTCATGAGAAAGGGTTTGTGTTTCACTCCCCTGCTTAATGCCAGTCTCTAGCTATGGACAACCAAACCATGGAGCCTGCAGCAATCATGGGAACTGGAGTTTGCCGTGAGCACAGACTTGATCCTGTCAGAGTGAACTGGTATTGAGTCAAAAATGAATGACTTGCAGGTGAAGCAGAGCTGAGGCTGTTCCTGTCACAGCAATTTGGCTGTGGGGGAAAAGCCCACATTTGATACAGAAGAGCAGGTAATGGGAGTGTTTGGAGAACAGAGAAGAACCTCAGCTTGCTAGAGATTAGAAGCTCAATGACCATCAGAAAAGTAGCCAAGTGAAACTGTTAATGTCTCCTTTTTTAGGATTTTCAGGCCTAGTTAGAGTTATGAGGAAACTCAGCAACAGAAGCCCCTGTTAGTTCTTGAGTGTGCTTGTATCTGTTTGATGTCCTCTCATCTTCCCCTTTCTACACCTTTGAGGATGATATGGCCAGCTGAATGCAAGTTTTTCTGTGTCTGGTTTCTCCTTCCAATTCTTAGCTCTTGTGGTGATACTGGCAAAGAAGGCAGAAGAGTTTGACTCCTCAGATTCCTTGTGACTCTTGACATTTACAGAATAGCTCCTGGTTTGTAAGCTTGAACGCACTTAATGATGGAGCCTTACAAGAGAGAATGAGTGTGCACCAAAATGGTGCTAGTGTCAGAGTGTCTGTGCTCTAACTATAAATTTGTATCACTAGCCTCACAATTCCATCAGCAATGTGACTGGTTAGTGCAAATCATCATAATTACTCCTGGCACTTCAGCTTCAAGCAAAGGTGTGTGTATTAAGCATGTCAAAGGCAGAACAAGGAGAGCAGACTGAGGGAGATCTTCCATGGGAAGACAGGTGGAATGCACTGAATGTAATGAGAAAGAAGAGAAGGAGATCTGCCTGTGGCTGGAAGGGAATTTGCCATCCTAAAATAAGATTTCAGGTTCTGTTTGTTCTGGATGTTCACTTCTCTTTACCCAGATGCTTCTTTTTAATTTTCCATGCCTTAGACTAAGGCATGGGCAGTAACTTAGCTACTGAGCATACAGGAGAGCCTTGGTTTGTTGATAGAAAGGGCTTAGATGCCAGGTTACAGAGATGGGGCGTGGTACTGATGCTTGGCTTCTTCACTGTGTATGTTGGGATGTAGACAAGCACTGCTATAGACAGCTTGATATGGATTTAATTGGTCTGGAGCCTTATCTGCAAGAACTGGGCAGCTACACTGGGCTCACTTCACTTGACCTTCTCCCTGTACTTATTTTACTTTGGACTTTGGACAACTAACATCACAATGTCAGCCTCATCTGCAGACCCTGAAAGGCTAAAGTGCTCTCTGAAGGATATAACCCCTCCTAGGAAGGTTGGGAATCCAGATTAGGAAAGATAAGATCCTCCTGGGCTTGTCCCACTCCCCATAAAACGAGACCTCTTGCTCAGTAGGATACTGCATCTAGCTGTCACTGTCAGCATTCCAGAAGGGAAAAAGAAGTTTGATGTTTGTTCCAGGGATGGGACTTCCAAGCTACACATTCTTAGAAGTAAAGAAGCCTTCTGAAAGCCTCCTCTGTTACCTCCCACAAGGAGAAAACAGGGCTGTAGGTTTTCTCTGATGCTTAACCCTTCTGACACTCTAGAGGAGGAGAAAATGACAGAAACAGGCATAAAAAAAGCATCTGAGAAGAAGAAGAGCTGTCTAGAGTGGAAGAAATTACTGAAGCTCTTTTGCCTCGAGAAAACTTCTACAAATTAAGCATATTTTCAAAGCCATTTCTAAACTTGCTTTCACTGTGTTTATTTGTGTATTTTATTGATTCAGTTTTTGTTATCTATGTCCTTCCCATGCTTTGAATAAGATTCACAGGCTTCTGTGAATAAGTTCCTCTATTAAGAAGTGCTGAGTCAGGGAGTTGTTTTTTCACCCTCTAGTTGCTTGTAGGTTTGAGTTGGTTTTGTGTTTTATTAATTCATTTTCTGTTCCAGGTCTCTTTTGTGAAATACATATTTCTTTTCATTAATACCTCACCTATGGCACTCCTGTCCTCCCCTTCTGATTCTCTTCCTGTTCTTTACATGCCCCTTCCTCCTCCTCCATCCTTCATAGAGCTGCTCCCCTGCTGTTTCAGTTCATTTGTCAAATGGACTAGTTCTGTCTTCTCTCAGCCTGGCAGGCTTCCCTTTGAAGTCCCTCCTGTAGTCCTAGTTTGAGTCTGTCTGGCTGCCCTCAGGCACTGTCTGCAGCAGGGGAAGGTGCTGTGCAACTGCACTCCAGCAGTGCTTTTGGCCTGAAGTTTAAGTTGTACCACTTAAAACTCTAATACTGTTGAGGCTTTTGGGGAGCTAGGGAGGTGCAGAGATCATTTACTGTGGGTGAGACCTCAGTGTCAGTTGTCTTTTTGACCAGAGAAGGACCCCATCCATATGTGAATCGAATAATGTTCGGCAGTCAGAGACTGACTGGAAAACATATGTACATCCTGCCTAAATCTGCTGTGAAATGAAGTGCAAAAAGCTGCAGCAGATGGGCAGGACAGTAAAGAAAAATATTATAAAAAAATATATCTCAAGAGTATAGGTAGACTATTAGGTAGAGTATAGGTAGTGTATAAGTGATTTTACAAGAGACTTAACTTTGTTTAAAGTAGCTTATGATATTTTGCCTATGATTAAAGGCTGAAAAGGATAAACTTGGCCTACAAACAGGAGAAAAATATCCCACTGGTGTTTGTGGAGCAATGTTGTGTTACGAGGGGTGATAGGTAAAGCCTACCTATACCTCTCAATGCAGTTGGAAAAACTGGGGCACAAGCCCAAAGACTTATCACTCAGTGACAATACCAGCAATAATGTGAAAATCATCTCCTCATCCTGGTCCTACCTGTCAGCCACTTAGGCTGTGTTTTCTTCCCACTATACAGAACAGTGGTGGGCACTACAAATGCTGATAAGTTGTATCCTCTAGCTTTTGAATCAGAAGTTGGCAAAGTAAGTGTTTTATTTTAGAACAGTGTTTGTGCAGATTTTAATGTAGGGGAATTAATTTCTCAGTAAGTAAGTAACATCACTTTATTTTAACCAATCTTTATGTGAGCACTTAGAAATTATTGGCTTCCTGTAGCTCTAGTTATAACTTTGCTTTGATCAACCAAAAAAAAATATAGGCAGCAACCTAAAAAAGATCAGGGTGAGGTGGTGGTGGTGGGGAGAGACAGCTTTCTTTTAATTTTTCTCTAGCTAGATTAAACTTTTCCATTTCTACTCACTGCATGCTTGGCACAAAATACACTTGTTTTCTATATCCAAGTAACACTCTCCTTCATGCTGAAAAATTCACTGATTGAATTGAGATTAAAGTATAAGCTTTCTTGTGGTTGAGGATTGTTGGCCAAGCTACAGGAGAGCAGGGCTGAAATCTTGGTTTGTACATATCCGGTAAGACAAGTCTTTGTTCTTTGATTCATTACAAGAAACACTTGTAGAGTAAGTCTGTCTGTTCCAGATTGACAGCTTTGCCTCAAACCACACATGAAAAGATGCATGGAGGGCTGGACTACCTGAAGGGAAAAAGGTGTAGGATGAGAAATACAAGCAGGAAAGCTTCAAAGCAGCTAGAAGGGAACTGTGCTCAGCATTTGGTTATGAGCATAACATGCCTGTCTCCTGTCCTTCAGACAGCCGTGTACTTTTCACTGTCTGTCAGTGAAAGAAGCTAATTTTACACTCCAGTTGAGCAGTAATAACTCTAATGACTATCAGGAATACTTCACACTTCCTTGCAATATTTTCAAAACTTTTCTGTCAGTTACTGATTACCCTGATCTTTTGTTGTAAATAGCTGGCCTGAGTATAGCATTATATAGCTGGCAGATGACTTAACCTGTTGAAGCAGTGTTTGGGCTGTAGTACTATATCTGGCATAGCATGCAAGAAACTAAGCTGTGGCAGCCCAAGGTTGTGCCATCATTGCCACTTATGTCAGCTGCCAACATGAATTTTGATGAGGAAATCTTCATACGAAAATTTTGAAGTCAATTAAATGTGTAGAATTCGAATCACAGAAGTTTTGGGATTTGTCAGACAATTTCTACATATGGCTATTGATGTTGCAACCAATTTCATTCCTGAATGGTTTTACAGAATTTAAATTGTAGTTTTAACCTGATTCTTTCTGATATCACTGCATTCTCACTGGTTCTAGACAGCTTGTTTTGCCATGTTTTCATAGAAAATACAATAACAATATTTCACATGATTTTGTGTGCAAGCAGTGTTAACTGATCTATGTTTCAATTTAATTTACAAGAAAGATTAATAAAGTTCTACTGTAACTTCCTTTGGAGTTTGTATTCTTGTAGAAGTTGTGATACTCTGTGTGTTAGGTACTTCTGGTTATTGTATTTTTAGGGTTTTATTAAGGGTGTAAGGCTCTGCCACAGCAGTAGCCAATATGGCCATTTCTGGCTTGTATGATCTTAATCAAAGAAATACTTAGACTGATATCCTAGTTTATGTGATAAAAATCCTGTCTGTCAGAAACTGAACTAATTTATTTTCCTTTTATTTTCATTTTATCTTCATTTTATCTTCATTTTGTGTTCATTTTATTTTCATTTTTTTCATTTTATCTTTATTTTCTTGTCTCTTTTTTCTTTTCTTTTCTTTTCTTTTCTTTTCTTTTCTTTTNTTTATTTTTTTTTATTTTCCTTTTATTTTCATTTTATCTTCATTTTATCTTCATTTTGTGTTCATTTTATTTTCATTTTTTTCATTTTATCTTTCTTTTCTTGTCTCTTTTCTTTTCTTTTCTTTTCTTTTCTTTTCTTTTCTTTTCTTTTCTTTTCTTTTCTTTTCTTTTCTCTTCTCTTCTCTTCTCTTCTCTTCTCTTCTCTTCTCTTCTCTTCTCTTTTTTTCTTTTCCTTTATTTTATTTGGCAACACTATATGCTTGTACTCGTGTCTTTGTTAAATGGTTACTTTGTTTAGCAGAACACCAGTGTTGCTTTGCCCTCTGTACTGATGTGCTCATAACCACAACTGCCATTCCAATGTTTAACTTTCCATCATGAATTAAGGCTAAGTCATCAATGGGGAAGGTTGCTTTAACTAACTCCTAGGCATCCAGATGCATGGAGTAATAAAAACACCCATCCAAGCAGATAGCATTCTTCAGTTTTTAGAAGATGTAATGGGACAGTCTCGACACCAGCCTGATGTGTGGGCAGAGAAAATCACAGTGCACTGAGGTTTTTCATACTTCTCTTGAAGGCTTCATTGCCTGTGGTGGTGGTGTGTGACTTTCCCTCACAGGCACCCACAGCAGAGGCCTCTGCCCACACAAACACATATGACAGAAGGATGCTGAGAGGCTACATCAGTCCCTCATCCCAAGGCATGAGAGCTCCTCATAGAACTGAAGCACCTCAGAAATGTCACTCACTAGGTTACGGAGTCTTTCAGTCAAAATACAGTCCTCTTAGGTGTAATTAAATGTTTGTATGCCTTCTTTTTATATTCAGTGACAACCTCATCATTTGATTACAAATATTTATGAGATGTGAAGTATGATAGTCTGTGGTAGAAAAGATACTCTATCAATTGTATCAACACACTGGAGAATTTTCTTAAGTGTATCATACACCTGTGGATAAAAAATACTAGGTAATACTACATTAACTTGGTATTATAAATAGAATTAAATTTACTGGAAATAAGAGAGTTCCCCAGTGAAGTTGACTTAATTTTTTTATAAATTAGGTATTAATCAGTTTTATATTTTTAGCTGTATGTCACTAGCATTTAATTGCTCAGCAGAGGGAGGAGAAAGAGTCACGTCTCGTGAGCAGGAACAGAACTTCTGCAGCATGCCATTGGAAAGTCAATTTACCTGCAGCAAGTAGTAGCTCTTTTTTCTATAAATAACATTTATGTCTATACCTGATTCAACGTCCTGGATATAGGGTATGGGTAAGTTTAGTTATTGCACTTGTACAGGGCAGCTGCATGACAGCACCATGTTTAGGTTCCTGAGGTAACTCTAGACCCATAGGTGATACAAGTGCACCGTGTCTGTGCATCATGCATCACTGCAACATTCACTGAGCAACAGTGAGTTTTAGCCCCTCTGAGAGGCCATTGTGGCTGTGCTCTTTCTCCAGCAGCAGCTGACATCAGCAGTTGACTTTCTTGGGGATAACAGTTTAACACTTGTATTGGCCCTGGAAATATAACAGTTTATGGCTTTAAAACCTCTGAGGTTGAAATTGTAGTTGAATGTATTTATTTATTTTAATTTTTCAATTTGGACAGTTCCTTTTTGAGAGTGAAAGGTGAATTCCATTGTTTTACCAAAAATATTATCAATCTAAATATTAATGATTGAAATCTACAACAATTTCTTTGGGAAGCTTATGGTTTGGACCAGTGGGTGTGGAGCCTCTTGCTATTCTATGTGAAAACTACCTTGTTTAGGGAAAATCCCGAGCTCTCAATAATAGCCATTTGTTTAGGTTTAACAGAGTTTTGTAGGTTGTAGGATGACATAGAATAATTCAGGTTGTAGGTCTCTAGCTGGGTTACTGCTCAAAACAGACATGAGGTCAGAACAGGTTGCTAAGGGCGTGATCATTCAAATCTTGAAAGCCTCTGAGGACAGATATGGCACAACCTATTGGGCTAGCCTGTTGCACTGTCCTTGTCCTGTCTGTCCTCATGCAGAAAAGAAATACTTATTTCTGCTTTAGGCAAGGCTGGGAAGGATTTCCTGTAGCTCCTCCCCTGGCCACTGTTGCATCAGGAGCCAGAACTGAGGCTGAAGGCAAAATGTTCCTTAGTTGCAGTAGAATTCTGCTGGGGCTTTTGCGATGAAAACTCTTAGTGACACACCAGGCTGGCGTCCAGATGGGCTGGGGGAGAGAGAGGTGGGCCGTATGAAAGAAAAGAGCAACTATGTGGCAAGAGATAAACCTCTAGGGCACAGGACTTGCAGATTTTGGAGCATTTCTCTGGGGCTGTGTTTTAGCCTGTGCCTCATCTCCAGTGACCATCCATCCCTCTTGGGAGTGTGTAAGACATGGAGGGAGAGGTCTGTTTCTTCACTCTTGATGATGCATTCACAGGTGGACATGGGCGAAAGGAAGTCCTGAAACTTTCCATGTTATCTTTTTAGAGACTCTATTTCACTTTCTGCCTCATCCAGTTCAAGAACTGCTTTTAAGCAGGTGGGAGCTGTGTCTCCATGTCTTGCCTGGGGCAGAGGCTGAGGGTGGCAGAGGTGAGGGTGCCCTGGGAAGTGGCAGCAGTGGCGAGGATGGCAGGCAGCCAGCCCCAGCAAGTGCTGCCATTTCTAGAGACTTGTGGCTGTGATCTGGTGCCTGTCCTGCTGAGAGGTGGCAGCACAGCCCTTGGCAGCTGCAGGCCCCTTCTCTTGTTCCCAGCACTGCTGGGTTCCTGCTGGGTTTGCCTGGGTCACTGGCCCTGGCCATAGGCCCACAGCAGTCTGCACTATTTCCTTGCAGAGCATCTTCCTAGATGTGTTCTTGCCCCTCTTGAGAGCATGTCTCCCTCCAGAGAGGAGACAAGGCAGGGATTCACAAGCTTTGCCAGAAGGAAAGTTCCCTGGAGCTTTGTGGTCTGTCCACAGGTGTTGGCATTGCCAGCAGATGTCTCCAGTTATGGAGCTGTAAGAGCCCAGGTCTGTTTTTCATGGGACGTGTTCAGATAAGGGGCCATAGGCTCACATGGGCCTGCAGGGATAGGAAACAGGATCCATACAGAAGGTGGAGGTCTGATTCCTGCCTGCAGAAAAGAGGAAATTTCATCAGATTTCCTCCTTTGCGGCTGTTAAGAAGATGGAGGAGTGGGAGGAGGACAGGAAACAGAGTCTACAATAGGCTATTTCTGAAATATGTTACTTTTTATTTCTAAAAGTAGTCTGCATTTTTTGTTTTCCTCCACTGAATCTGCCATTTTCTAGATTTTGGATGCATTAGAAGCACTAGCTATTGGTAATGGCTGATAGCTTTGCTGCAGATTTTTCTTGATTTTTATTCTGGAAAAGCAGATGTATGGTGGAAGCTGCTGAATAAATCAGCTGAAGTGTTACCCTTGTTTTGACAGTGTGGTTTTAACTCTGCAACTGCCCTTTCCAGGTCAGGAAGCTTGCTTTTCAAAGGCATTTGAATTACTGGCTTGATACAGTCTCACCATATTTTTTCAGTCCTCTCTTAATAGTGTTTCCAGTATTTCATTACTTTTAATACCAACTCTGGTTTTTCCCTTCAGATAACAGATTGTTTAGACAACCGTGAAATAAAGGAAGTATTTAATTACTTTGCCACTTTCCAAACCCTAGTATGTGCTATCTATTCACTAATGTATACGTTTTTGTGTTATTCTGGAAGGGGAAACTAGGGGTGAAATGTATGCTTATCTCCAGCTAACACAATCCAAGATATCCTACAGTTTTAAAAGCTTGTAGGAGCTATTCCAAACCAACCACATTAATGGCTGATGATGAGCGATTTGAAAAGGAGATTAAAGCACAGCCATTCAATACACAAGCGGGCACATATTGCTCTGAAACATTCTCCCTAACGCCCTGCTGAGCTCCACACTGATGTGGTTCAAACACACTACAAAGGAGCAGCAAGCACTGCCTTGAGGAACTAGCACATGCTTTTATTTCCACTGTACTCACTCCATGCTGTGTTCCTCCCTCCAGGCCTCCCCGGTGGAACTGGATGGAGCTGACAGCCTGCAAGCCGAGCCCAGCCCCAGCAGTGTGGCACCTGCCCCCGCGGTGTGCCCGTCCCCAGGTGGGTGTGCTGCTGCCCTCACCCTGCCCCTGCCTGTCCCCAGGTGGGTGTGCGGCCACCCTCACCCCTGCTCCTGCCCTTGCCCTTCCTCACTTATGGGCCCGGGTTGAGGCACACCCTGTGGCAGGAATCTGCCAGGAGCGTTACCAGCAGCACTAACAGGGCTCATGAGAAAATGCTGCAGATGTCAGTAACCTTGACATAAAATGAAATTGTATGCTGTCAGAACAGTCATTCACTGTAGCAGCCTCCTAAGGGGTGTGTTAGACCCCCTGTGGCGGGAGGTTTTTCAGGTGCAGCTGGACAGGGTGCTAGAGAGTCTCCTCTAGGCTTCCTTTCCCACAAAATGCAGGACTAGATGGTCTGTTGAGGTCCCTTCCAGCCTGGGCTGTTCTGTCATTCTGTGGTTGAAATGACACACCAGAGTAGTTTACTTTGCCATTTGTGCAAGTGAAAAACCAGTGCCACAGCATGCTGTAACCAGAAAGCAACAAGGGCAGAAGCTATCAATCAGTAAAAATTTCTGTTTGGCACATTTTTTCCCCCAAGACATTAAGGAATGGGGAGACAGAGTAAGAAGGGGCACTTCAGTCCCCATAGGGGCTTTAAATGGACAGTATTGTGCAGACTCTTAATTTTCTGCCTTAAAGCCTTTATGCATGATTCCTAATCTGAGGAAAGGAATTTGCTGGTAGAATTTTAAGCTGTTTTCCTCAAAAGTGTGTTTCTGAAACATTGTCTTTGAGTAGGCACTTTATTTGCTCTATGCTGTTATACTAAGTTCATGGTAGTTTTTGTTGTTAATTTTTTTAAAATGGGTCTATCAAAGTTCAGCTTGGTATGAGTAAGTAAAAAGTACTATGTCAAGTAAGTGTTTAAATGAGATCTCTGGCTGTAGTTGGTATGTAAGCATAATGCTCCTATTTGTTGGGGATAAATGTAACTTAAACAATTGAGCTTTGGCCTCAAACATCAATGAGGTACCATGCCCCAAAGATTAGAAGCACATGGGCTGTTAGCAAGGGCTCATTAGCTGCCTCAATTATTTTGGGTCCTAGATGCCAAAGTACATCATTTAACAATTTTAAATTGCATCTAGCAGATAATGTAGAAGGTGCAATCTTGTAATGAAATGACCAAATTCTCCTCTCCAGAGTCAACAGTGATGAGCTGGTGTTGCCTACAAATCACAAAGCCATCTTGGCTTCAGCTCCCAAGCTGTCAGAAATGCTGAACCTTTAGTATTGACAGCAAATTTTAATATTGTCTGGCAAGGAAAACTGAGATAGCATTGCAAAAATCAAAATGATAAAGTAACTTGGAGTTTTCATTATGTCTGCTTTGGAGGGATAGATGGGGTCCAAACTCTGTGAACTTCTTGTAGAGTAAACAACCTCCTCTGCTATTCAGTCCAAGCCAAACACTTCCATACTGTGGCTCCTATGCCTCTAATGGTAGGGAACATCTCCAGAAGAGGGTGCATCTGCCTTGGCAGCAGCCGCTCTTGTCTCTGCTTGTGTCTACATTCTTAGTGGAGTTGTAGGCTGCATCTCTTTCTTAGCCTCTCTCCCAGCCTGTCAAAGAGGTATATTCAGAAGCTGCCAATGCTGCTGTGGTTGGAAAGGGGACAAGATCTGAAGTTTCTGATTTAGGAGGTTGGAGAGATGTCTGGGTGCTTATTCAGTGCCTGAGGGCTGGCGACTGCTCTGCTTCCAGTGGTGGCATCAGCTATCAGCAGTTCAGCTGTCATGGTCAGCTGTAGACCTGTGTGCTTCTAGTCTCTTCTTCCAGAAACCAGCATCAAATTATTGGGTTTCTGTAAGAATTAGATGACGACTAGGTTATTCCAGTCCAAGGCTGCCTGTCAGCAGTTTGTTTGTTGTCTGATGATTAACTGATTGTCAGTGGAAGTGGTAGGTTTAGTGAAAATAGGCAAGCTGAAATATCCTCCAGTGCTGATAGTGAGATCATGTCATATAGCTACTTATCTTTGTAACATCTTAGGGTAGGATTCATCACATAACTTCAGTAAAAAGATCTTAGGTCAGTAGGCCCATTGTAGGTTATAGCTCATCTCAGACAGAGGAGTGCCTGAAGTAAAAGTTTGTGGGACTCTTTCCCAAGGACTTCTTCTCTGTTTTTGTTGACAATCAAGGGTATCCCATGATGCCCAAGTCAATGTAAGCGCATAAATTTTGATAGGTGAATTTCATTCTTTGAGTTTTTTCTTTTCTGAGAGATTAATTTTTCCCCTGTTGCAGAAAAAAGTTTATTTTTTCAAAACATCCAGTAAATGGGCTCACAGTATATCCTGTAAGAAATTGTAATGTAAGAAATTGTAATGTAAGAAATAGGTGTATATTTTGTTTGAAGAAGTATCTTAACCTTGCAACATTATCTCTTTTATGTGTGGATTGGGTTTAGATCAAAAGCAATTCAACTCCACTGCAGCTTGTGCCAGCCCTGTTGTGAAGAGATTAGAATTTCTTCCCAGTGCTGTCCCCTCAGAGGAAACTGCTTCAAGCAAGAAAGATGTGAAGAAAGCTGAAACAGGGCAGCAGAAGGAAGCAGAGCTCCCTCCTACACAGGAGGTATGTACAGGCAAGAAAAAGAGGGAGTGGAAAACAAACAAATAAACAAAACAAAACCAAACAAAAAAGAAAAAAACCCACAGAAATGTTTATTGTGTAAATTCGTATTTTTCTCCATAAAATGTCACTTCAGGAATTCATTCAAAACATGACCCTGAAGGATGGTTTCAGCTGCCAAATCCTGTGGTCATCAGAGGGTTCCCCCTCAAAAGGAACTTCACAGTGTCTGCTTGTAGTGTTTGAACCTGTAAACTGATGAGACTAGAAATAAGAATCTAACCTACAAACCCCAGTCCCACCAGCTGTTGGGAGGGCAGAGTATCCAGAAGGTGTAGACAGTGGAGCTAATCCTCTTAGTCCTCTTGAAATGCTGAACAAGTGCCCGTGATGGCAGAGGTAACAAATGACTGTGACCATACTGCCCTTTCAGGTGAGTTAGATGTTGGTTTAGTTAGATGTTGTTGGAGGATTGGCTTTGGTGTGCAGCGCAGTGTGAATGTCAACAGGAAACAGCTACCAGTTACTTACAGGACTTCAATACTGAAACTCCCTGTTGTCATCCTGGAGATAGAGGCTTCAGCTTTGGTTATGTTTCAGAAAGTAAGTAGAAAGGGTTTAAGCTAATCTTTGATTGAACTAGTTGCTTTCTAATGCTGTTTTCTGCTCCCAAATGTCTGAACAGGTGATTAAAGCAAAAGCCCTGGAAGAAAAGGGGAGTGTAGTGCTGCCATTTTTAAAGAAACTACCTGAAACCAGCCAAGTTACTCTGCATAACTCTGGTCCGCAAGGTGAGCAAAAACCATTTGGAAAAGTCAGCCAGACAATAGCTAAATATGGGCATGTGGCGTTCAGGGATATGTGCCTAATCCATGACTTGGAGGCTTTTGGAGCTAAACCAGTTATTTTCTAGTTTCATTGACTGATATTGGTAGTGTGGCTTCTGTGATGAAAAGGACTCTTCTGGCTATTCCACTTAAACACAACAGCAGAAATTTGACAGAGCAGAGGGCGAGCCCTTTTTTGCATTTACCTGGCCTAGCAGTAAAGGTTGTGTTATGTCAATGAGTATTACATACTGCTGCTCACAGATGACAATGACTTAGCAATTGGCTTTATCTCACGATAAAATTTTCTGGAGATAAATTCTGCACTCAGCTGCTCTTGTGGAGCTCCTTTTCATAGATGAACAATACACATATCTGGCCACACCCTTGAATTTAAGCACTGCCCAACACAAGTTCTTGCAATGCAGGACTTTTTTTTTCCTTGCCTCCATGACAAAGTATTGCTTGCAACTGATAATGTTCAGTAGTTTGATTTTATATTTATTTTAAATACACATATATGTTGATATTGTGGAAGAAAGAGAAAAATCAACTGAGGTTTTTCTTCTCCATAAGAAGTTCCTAGGTTGTTAATCTATAGGTAATATACTGATTAGCCTAATGTTTTCAAGGTTAAAACTGCTGAAGGTGATTCACTTTGAGAAAACAGAAGAGGGAGTTTTTACAAACCCATGTAGTGACAGGACAAGGAATAAAAGCTTTAACCGAAAGAGGGTAGATTTAGATCAGCTATTAGGAAGAAATTTTTTACAATCTGTGTGGTGAGGCACTGGAACAGATTGCGCAAAGAAATTGTAGATTCCCCATCCCTGGAAGTGTTCAAAGCTAATCTGGATGGAGTTTTGAGCAATCTGATCCAGTGGCAACTGTCCCAGTACATGGCAGGGGGAATTGAAACTAGATGATCTTTAAGGTTCACTCCAACCCAAACCACTCTATGATTGTCTGAAAAGGGATGGAATTCTCACTTGTTTTTAGTGGGTAGGTGCTACCCAAGCAGACTTTGAGAACAATATCATTTTATGTTAAGCAGATCAAACCAAATATCAAGTGACAGGTTGTAGGTCTCTTGCCTTGTCAGTTTTCTGACTGGTGCTGAAACACTTGGCTGCACTCTAGTGTTCACAGCAAATAAAGCACTGAAAGGCTCACAAAATCCATTAGAACCTGCGTCTGCAATAGGAATGAATGCAAGCACCGTCCGAGGCTCGAAAGGGTGGCTGCCCTTGCATCAGTGTGCTGGAGCTTTCATGTAAGTTCAGGTGCCATGTTGCAAAAGTAGCATTTAAATACAGACAGTCCATGTGATTTCCAGGTCCATTGTAAGTTGGCTGCCGTGGGCCAAAGCGACTGCAGGCAAACCCCTCTCGTGGCCTAGGTGGCTCAGGTCTGAGAGTCTGTCATCACCTTTTCACCACAGTGTTTCTTGTTTTGTCTCCGTGCCGTTGCCTGCAGAGCTGCCCTGCGGGGCCATGGTTCCGCTTAGAGTCCGCAACCACTGGCGGCGCTCACAGTTTTTCTCCCAGTCAGGTAAATGCGGTGCTGAGAACAGCTCCAGCCTTTCTGGGCTCCAGCCCTTGTGGGCTCCAGCCATAGCTGTCTTCGGACACGGGCTGGGCTGAAAGCTGATGATCACGGGGACTTGTTCTACCTCTTGCTTTCGTAGAAATTATCTATTCCTGCTGCACAGTTGACAAAGAGCTGTTGGGTTGCTCATTGTTGTGATGCTCTGGTTTCAGGCACCCAAAAGAAATCCCTTGCCTATAAATACCTTTTTTCTTAATTTCTTTAAATCAGTCTAATTTTCAAAGACATTTGGATAGAAAATGGCAATGGTTCTCTTCGTAACTGTGGCTCTTGAGTAGTGTAGTCCTTTTAGCATTGCTGTACTTTTTCCTTCCTCACACTGAATCACGAAGGGAAAAGTAGATCAAGGTAGGTAAGACTCAGTGTCTGAACACTGCTAACATCTGTGGCCAGAAGTAGATGGCATTAGCTAGTGGTAGAGTAGAACCTGATATTAGTTAATATTGTGCTCCTCTATACCCAGATAAAAAGTAGTTTTGTTGGTGATGGGTATAATCGGGTTTTCTGATTTATTTGCTTGCAATTAGTCCTTGCATTTGGTTGTGGGAGTAAATAGGAAACTAACATGAAGCTCATATACAGATATAATGTAGATTTATTTACAGGCTGAAGAAATTTTGCTATGTTAAATTTAAACTTTCATTGTTCTGGTTTTTTTAATAGCTGATTCTGATACTGGTGATAAATCAAATGTGAGTACCTTTTTTGCATCATTGTTTGGTTTAGCGGTTTGTGTTTAGCAGAAATTAATTTTTTATGCAAACTGTCTTGTAAGATCCCCAAATCAGAATGAGAATTTTTTCTCATGGACATGTGAGAGGAAAAGTACAACTCAAATCAAGGCATTGTCTGAATCTGGAATTCATGCATTCTCCTCTTATCTGGAGTTAGCTATGCAGTATTTGGTTGCTGGAGCCACTAAAACTTCACAATTTCTAAATAATATGTAATTCTAAATTATCCATTGTATTTTACATGCATAGAAGTGAAATGACTTCACAATTCTATTGTTTCCTTCAATGAAACAAAAAAACCCAACACACCACAAACACTACTCTGAAGTACACAGTATTTCACATTCTGTTTGTCATATAGAAACAGACATAATCTCTTCCTAGGAGATTCAAATACGACTTGTAGTGGAAAAGTATATGACAGCAAGTATCTAAAATTGCCTTTGATTATAAGTATTTTAAACATATGATGTAATAGGATCCTTAGTGAAGCCTGAGGATTTATTTAATTATGGACAAAAATTCAAAGCAAGACATGCGGACATAAAATGAGAGAATATTTTTTTCATATTGCTTTTCATGTTGTAAAGATTATAGAGAAGCAAAATATGTATGTTCTTTAAATTTGAGTCCCTGGAGGTGGCTGTGTTCTGTGATGCTTAGAGCTTTCCTTAAGACCATTTTCCCCCCTTCGGTTGAAGTATCCCACGACTTTCTTTGCAAACCAAATGCTTCTTTTATCATGTGGCTACCAATGGGCAATCCCAAGTGTCAGTGAAGCTAAGAATAATGTCTGCTAGCTGAGAGAACCCTTGTCTAGTTCTCCCATTGTAACATCATCAGCAGGGCTTGATCAGGCGCAATGCAGTTTTCTCTGGTAGCCATCTGAAGTGTAGTGTCACAGTCTAATAGCTTGGTTTTCCTTCATGTAAGCGTTTCAATTTTTGGTCCTGGGATCCAGAAGAAGAGCGAAAACGCCAGGAAAGGTGGCAGCATGAGCAAGAACGCTTGCTTCAGGTAGGGAAGAAACTGTACCTCTTCCACTATGTGGTTCAGCGGTTGAATTGTCCTTTTGGACTAAAGTTGGGCATTTTGTGTCATGTTTTCCCCATCCTCTGTGGATACTTGAGCAAATTCTGTGGCAGTTGAGTGATAAATGAGCACACACACACCTTCTCTGTGGTTTAGGCACTCTCATGTCTCCCTTCCCCACTCCATGGGAAGACGAAAAGGACTTGGTCCTGCAATCCAGTGCAGAGTTAAACCAGATGTGTTGGTCCTCAATTATATTTAAATTATGCTGAGGATAGACTGCAAAACAATTACTTGGAGTCTCTTTGTCAAGACTGACAATTTGTTAACCCTGATGCCTATGCAACTCTTCTTTAAAATTGTCTTAATTGGTTTTTGTGGAATTCTGCTTTGTTCACAGATTCTTCTTGGAAAATATCAAACTAAATTTGGACATGAAAGGACTTGGGATTGAGGAGGTTTTGTGAGAGAGGGATATATCTTCTACACAGCCATTAGTTTTGCTTAGTGGTAGAGTAAACTCTAAAAGTTCTAGGTTTGTGTCCTAGTTGGACGAAATGCAGTGGCCAAGAGAACCTGAATTTCCCAGTCAGTCAGGAGTCTCTTTTGAAACTGTGATTATCTTTGATCCCAAAGAAATTTGTATCTTTGTTTCATGTAACAGAAGATCAAACAACTGTCAAGGGATGGAGAATAATAAAATGGGGTCTTTTAATCCTTTAAGAAGGACTTGTGTATCTCTACACTTTCTTGAAATCATCTAATTTTACACCTCTTAAAATGGTGTAAAATTTTCATAATAATTTTTCTGGCACAGGTGGATGCTCTCTCAATAGTAAATGCTCCTCTTGTGGATTAGGCAGATGTGGTTACCAGTCTGAACAGATGTTGGAACTGGTGTAAGAAGGAAATGGAAGTCACCATTCCTCTCCATATTCAGACCAGTTCTGGCAAACAATTTTAACACCTCTTTGAGATAATTTTTTGTGCAAAACTCTGTGAAAACAATTCTTAAGAGCTCATCCCTTCAAGGAAGAAAATAAGCTATTTAGCTAATTATAATCTTACTCTCTTCAAACCTTTGCACACTATTCCTTTATCTTTTAAACTTGCATAGTTACTCATCATTCATTAAATTGTATTGGCATATCTCTTAAATTAGTATCTGCAAAACCTACTTATTTATATGGTACTTTGCTGCAGTTTTTAATGTACAACCATTGTCTCAGTGTTTTGGGGTCTGTGAAACATTTTTGAAACTTAAAACAGTAAGATAAACATGGAATTATTAATATTTTTGAGCATAAACTTAATTTCTGATCTAAGATTTTAAAAATTCTAAGAAATTAAACTTCTTCTAATGTGTCCAAAGTTCCCTGAAGTTGTTAAATTTAAGTCCTAGAACAAAATGAGCAAAGTGAAAAAGAAGCGCTTTTTTTGCAGCCATGGATGTTTCCAATTTTTATCCTTTTATTTCATCCTATTTCCAGTTAAACCACTCTTAGTAAATTCATTTTTGCTGTGGAGATACTACAGAATTTACTCTTAATACTGAATGCTCTGAATTTGCCTGCATTTGTACAGGAGAAGTATCAGAAGGAGCAGTACAAGCTGAAAGAGGAATGGGAAAAGGCCCAGAGAGAAGTTGAAGAGGAGGAGCGTAGATACTATGAGGAGGTAAAAGGCTCAAAGCAGGACGTTGTTTTTTGGGGGGTTTTTTTTGCATTTAAATGCATCCACTTAGGTAACAAAAAAAGAAAAAAAATCATCCCATACCTAGATTAATTAATGAAAATCCTCTTCAAGGCTGAATTCTGAGGTGGATTGTTTCTCTTAAACACTGCCATAGATGTTGAGGAAAAATATTTAAATATTTGGACAGGTATCCTCAACACCTCTTCATAGGTGGAGGTGTCTAATTGCTGTGCAAGTCTGGGTGAGTCAGTACAGCTGTGCCTGGGCACGCTCAGACTTCCCTGTGGGGGCAGAGCCCTGTGTATTTTGGCATGTTCTTGGTGCCCAGACTTTGTGGGACTCCAGATGAAATTGTTGCCTGCCTTGGGTTTGATCATGGAGGTATTTGGTAACTGGCCTTAAAAAAAAAAAATCCACAGGAAATGTTCAAAGCTTGCAGTTGTGGAATATTAACAATCTATAAGATTGTGATTTTATTCTGTTGTATGTGGGTCATTATTGCAGGAAACTGGAAAATATTTATAAGTTTTTCTATGCATTATGTAAATGTATAGTTTCTCATCTGTGCTTGAGGGACATACTTGTGGTCTAAACGAGAAATTTTTTTCAACTTTCAGAATAAGTTTCTCCTGTACCAAGGATAATTTCATACTTTTATATTAAACTTAATACACTGGTGCTCTGCGAAACAGTAGTTCCATGCAAGTGAAATATTCCTTCCTGTTTTGGAAATTCCATCCTAATTGTAAAAGGAATGGAAGTGCAAAACCTTCAAGCAAATTAAAAATGGATGTGTTACCATTATTCTTGGTACCACAAGTCCTTATCTAGCCATCTAAATATGGCACATAGCCAAATCTTATTTTTCTTATGTCATTCATATGCTCATAGTTTGCATTCTGTATTTTTAACCTCCGCTCTCTCCTGATCCTCTTTCTTTAGGAACGCAAGATAATTGAGGACACTCTAGTTCCATTCATTGTTTCTTCAAACTCTGCTGAGCTCCTCTCCTCTGCTTCCTCTACCACTGAAGGAAACAAGACAGTGGTGAGTTTCTCATGGAGTAATAAGGCACTGAAGAGTAAGCCTTCTTTTGTGCAAAGTTTAATCCTTTGCTGTCAAAGTCTGGGAGCCATAAGAGTAAGGGTATTCCTTGGGTCCCTTCTCTGACTGCTGATATCTCAGAGTGCTGTAACAGATTTTCACAACTGAATAGCTGTATTCCCAAGCAAAGTGCTACCATCCCATTTTCAACTGAAGCATAGAATGATACTTTCTCTCTGCAGCTGCCTCTGTCCTTTAACTGGTGCTATGAAATTTTAATTATCTTCCAAAGCCAACAAAATCTTAAGTGGTTTCCCTGAATCCAAAATCTCAAGTGTAAAGTAGTCCTTTATGTATATCTCAGATAAGACTGAATGCTACCTCCCCAGTTTTCCTCCTTTTCTCTCCCATGATCCCTCCTAGAAGCACCAAAACAGAGGATTGTTTGCTCTCTATGTTTGGGTTTTTTCACTCACGCAGCACAGAATGTTTAATTCAATGCCTCTAGCATCTGATTAAATTAGTGTCTGCAGAGATCAGGGAATAACACCCCAGATGAGGTCACAGTTGAGTAAATATGGTATTCACAGACATAATTTTGTCCTGCCTAAGGCACCTGCACCCAGTCATCTGCCTTTTTCCATTCAACTTCAGGATTAGGAGTACTGTACCATTTGGTTCTCAGAGGGGGCACTCTTCCTGCCCCCCATTCTCACTCATCCCTGTGCAAAGGCATCAGCCGTGGCCAATTTTCCACATGGCTGTGCAGCAGTAACTTCCTTGGTGGAGTTGCTTATGCCAGTCAGGACAGTGCCTGCACCCAAAAGTGGAGGATCTCATGCCATTGCTTATTCAAGTTCCACAAGTCACTTTGGAAGTAGTACTGGTGTTGTCCTTTGAAGATGCCCAGTGCATGTGAGTAATGCTTTGCTCCTAGGCAGTGACAACAAGCTGAGGTCACTCACAAAGTCCTCACAAGTCCACTGGGAGACTGTCTAGACTCTCAAAGTAATTAAAGGATTTCTGCCAAAGAGTATGTAATGGGAAGTTTTAATTTGCCCTCCTTAGCACCATAATTGAAACCTAACTTATTTCTTGCTCAGCTTAGTCCAACTAGTTGTTGTTTCAGCTAAATCCTTAATTAAATCCAAAGTTTGCCTTACCAGGGTCAAATGATTCTACTATATAAATGTGACATGTTCCTTTTTATAATAAGGTGTGTCAACACAATGCATCTAGGGGCGGCCTGTACTTTTCCCATGTGTGCGCCAATGCCAAATTCAAAGGGAGCTCCTTTTTTCCTCTTCATCTGTCTTCTAGAACTCAACTGATTCAAACAGCTGTCCAGGGGAAGGCAAAAAAAAGGAAGTTACAAAGCAGAAAAAGCTGCTCTGGGAGCAGGACAGTATGTCATCTCTGAACAGCAAGGAAAACGAACTCTGGCAAGAAAAGAGGAGGTGTGTATTAACCCTAAGCATTTCGTAACTCTGTGGAGCTTTGTGTTCTGTTGACTTCTGGGATGTCACGTGTGCCCACAATTGATGCTGCAGCATCAGCACTTGGTGGCCCATATTGATAGAATATATCCTGATCAATATTCACTGGCCCCACAGACCGATGCACGTGTGGCAGTGCACAGTGCTAGTTATGCGTTTCAGAAGGCTTGTCTTTTCCTTGTATGGCTTTGCTAAGAGGCTGTCACAGCAACCGGGTCAGACCTTAGACAGCTCAGACATCTGTGTACATCACTGTGTATGTGTACAGCTCACAAGCCATCTGAAGGACTAAAGGAGCAGTAGCTTTTTTCACTCAGAATCTGTGTGAAATTGCCTGGCTATCTCAGAAATGCCATATCCAATCTTGCCAGGTGGTGTTTTAAGTCTTGGACTTTGCTCAACTGCTAATTATCAGGTTTCACAAAAGAGAAGAGGCATCTAATGATGCTGAGCAGTGTATAGAGAACATGGATAAAAGCTTTTTTTCTGTCAAAAAAGCCCTTTTCCACAAATCCAAAATTATCATCGGCACATCTAAGTGGCAGTTTGAGGTAAGCAGGAAGACTTGGACTATTTGGAGACAAACTTGTTAATTCATTAAAGTTTTCTCACTGTTTTGTCATTGCAAAATTGACACAATAACAAAAATCTTTCTTATAAAAAATAGACTGATATTCAGAAGTCTGATTTTGCCATTATATTCTAGGTGACATTTTTCCTGGCTTTATTTATACAATGTGACTTATTTTTATTGGCAGTGGAAATAAAGTGCTCTCAGGATACCCAGAGACTGGTATCTTGAAAGGAGGAAGTGAACAGGAGCACCACATGCCGGTGATGGAGCGCAGCTCACCTGCCAGACTGAATCTGCCGCTGACTCAGGATGAGAGTAAGACTCTTCTTATGCATGTGTTCTTCTCCAGATAGAAATCAGGAAGAAATCTGACTCAAAGACTTTTGGAAATTGACAGTACAGATATATCTTCAAACTGGAATATCTCAGACAAAAAAAGAAAATATTTTATGTTAGCAAAGATAGATATGTTAAGGTGAAATTTAAACTCTTATTTTCATCGGAGATGAGCGTTTCTGCAGCAGGTATCTCGTTTATAAGCCTGCATGTTCACAATAGCAGTTAAAATAGTTATCTTCCATCTTTTGTATAATCTTACATACATATAGGATTTATCGATACAGAGAGCATATTTCCAGCACTTATTTTGTGTTTTTCTAGCTAATTAGATTCATGTCCATTTCAGTCCAGTGAAAATCACTACATGTGATATGTAACCTTTTCAAGCCAAGCCTAAAGCGACATCTGCCTCAATTTTGTCATTAGCAATGTCTAATGGCATTTAATTTTTTTTTTTTTAACTCCCGTAAGAATTGATGTTTTTGAAGGAAGGAATTTCCCCAAAGCATTGCTGTCATGAGGGTCACCCTAAAAAAAAAGGCAAATTCACAAATTTAGCATCATTATCTATCTAATACAAGTGAATAGTGGAAAGTAAGTAAGTAGGACTAAAGACAGAAAGTGAATGCAAATCTTGAAATCAAGTTTTAGATTTTTGTTTTCAGTTCAGCATAAAAATTCATTATTCTAAAAAATAAAGTGTCTGCGGATGGAAATGTTTTCAGTGTTACTACTTGCTCCAAATGCAAATTCAATCTATTAAACTTAGTAGGATTGCTTTCCTTGTCTCGGTTTTATTTTATTCTTAGTGCTTTGATAAAAGTTGCACAAAGAAAGAAAGAAAGCAGAATATATATTATCCAGCAATTCAGCCTTGGGGATTTGTAGTAGTGATTGAGCAAACTTTACAGGTTTGACAATTTTAAACTACACCTGCTAATAACCCTGCTTCAGGGTTTTCCTAGGTTCTTTTCAACAATTTGGTCCTCTGGAAGAGTTCTGACAGCTCCTTTCTTGCCTCTTAAAGCATCCCATCCTTGCTCCCTCCTTAAACGCTTAAATAATCAGATGTGTGGGTTTATGGTCTTGATATCAAAATAGGCAACAGGCCTTTCACAGGCCCCAGCAAAGTTTTCATTCTCTAAACCAGATGGTTGGCACACGGCTGGGTAAGGCTTCTCCCCAGCCTGTGAGCCACAAAATTCACCTTGCAGGGTCCAGGTAATGCAGTGTTTCTCAAAGATGAGATGGTTGGCTGCCTGGGGATCTCACAAATCATTGCTTTTTGCTGTGAAGCTGTTATGGTCACTGAGCCATCTGAAGCACAGAAGAAAATTACAAAGGAATTCTTGTTCATTAGTAGGTTTATGGAGAGCAGTGACTGTACCACCATCCCCTTAACTCTTGTTATTGAGAAGTTTGGATCCTCCAGCACCATAGAAGCACCACTGGCGCTTCCTTCATTATGACCATACATTGTTTTCCCACGTGTTGTTTGTGGATGGCAGTTTGACCTTGCCCTTTCCCCTTTCAGAAGTACATTCAGCAGCAGGTGATCAGATACATGTATGTGAAGGTAATGCAAAGAAACAATGTCCCTCCATAGGGGCCTTCTGATATGGCAAAGCCTGTCTCTGACTTTGTGGGGGGTTTCTGAGAAGTTTGTTTTAAGGAATGATATATCTCTCTCCTTTGTGGTGTGCCCACAATCCATGATGGTCTATAAATATTGACAAAAGCATTTTGCCTCAAATATTGATTTTCCCCACCTTTTGCTGTAGATGTCTCCTGGAATCAGCAGTTGCTGACAAAGCGATCTCCACAGTGCGTGGAGGACGTTTGGCAGAGACCATTCCAGGGCCAGACTGGGGGACAGCAACCAAGCTCCACAGGGGAAGCAAGGAGGTGAGAACATAAAGGTTATTGAAGAAATTGAGAAGTCCTCCTTGCTCTGTTCTCTCTTATATTCCTGCCCAGTATCCTTTATTGATTGGGTTTGATTAGTCCTGCAGTGTGAAGACACCCTTGGTACCTGGCTTTCCCACTGAGACTGCTAACATTTATCTACTTTGTTTCTCATTACAGGCACCACAGTTATTAATTTCAGGAGGGAGCACACCCCCTGCATGCCTCCCTCTTCTTTCTCCCTAGCTCTCTTAGCACATATCTGCATATCTTTTCATGTGCTTAATTTCTTTTAAGTGAATGAGACAACATTTATAGCTAATAAGTAGATAAATATGAGGGTGGGAATATCAGGTTATATCTGCCTCTTTGAAGCTGGTATCCAAGAGCTTTATTCCCCATCTTCCAAACACATAACAATTGCTACTTTCTAGTCCTTTAAAGATTATACATTTTAAAAGAAGATACATATAGAGTAGCATTTTCTTTCTGCTGTAAATTTTGGTGAGGTCTTTTTTCTTTGCTGCTGTGCTTGTGCTTTTGAGTAAGACTTACTGAACAGTAACACTAGTTCTTTTGCTAAATAAGAGATCTTTTTGCCTAATATTTACAAAAAGAAGCTATGTAACGAGAAAGGAACATCTGTTTTTATTAGCATATATATGAATGCAGTCTTCTGCAGAACATGTTACCTCTATTAAGGTTGTATCCAGTCAAAACTGATGTAGATTGAGGTTTGATTACCTATTCTTCATTATAAACTGCTTGTGTGCCTGTTTGAGAAAATCGTTATTTAATCTGTAAAACTGTTTTAAGCAGTTAGAATTTGGATCAGTCCCATGATTTCTGATAACAAAACCGATGGGTTTGCTCACCAAACTCTTTCAGAGTAGCATGGATACAAATTAACCATTGACCAAATAAACCACATTTGGCTGTTGCTAGCTTCCTTTTTACTCCCTAAAGGGCCTACAGAGAGTGTTGTGTGGTGTGGTGTGACTCGACTTTAACCCTCCTTCATCATGGTGGGAGCTGTGATGGACTGGTGGGGTGGGCAGGAATCTCCACATGGCTGATTACCTTGTGAGTTATCTGATCGAGCAGCAGCCAGCAGACTAAGGCTCAGAGCCAAAAATCCTGAAATTCACTGACTGGAATTTCTCCATACAAAACTGGGTTTTATTTGCTGTTCAGCTGTAGTAGTGCATCTTCTCTGCTGTATTTTAGGGCAGGTTATCATGAGAACTTCCGATCTGGGCCGTCATCTCCCTGCTCTCCTGCTGCTCTGAGTCAGTCACCCAACAGGTACTAAAGGTCAATAAGGGATTTTGCAGACCAAACACATCTTGTAGTTGCTGGTGAACTGCCAGAGTGAAAATCACATTAGTATTATGTGGATGCACTATTAAGTCTGCTAAATGTTGCAATCATAACTGTCCATGGGATAAACATGTAACTCCCTCTCCCATATTTCTTGCCTGCTTCAGTGGTACTGTTATGTTTTCAAACAACACTACTCAGAAAGAAGCTCTAGAACTCTGCTTGATCATTGAAGTGTCAATAAAATTGATATGGGACAGTATAAACATCAGTCAAAGTGTGAACTCAGAGCACTTAAGCCAAAGGATGTTTTCATTGCAAATAGTCACATGCTCAAGAGTAAGATCTGTTCTTAATCAGCTCTTGCTGATTTAAAAAGATTTTTTTCCTTTCATTTCCAAACTAGAAATGCATTTTGCTTTTTTGGTGATTTTTAATTTGCCCACAATCATGCTAATATGCGAGAGATTTGATTTCTTGAGCAATCTGAACATCTTTCAGTAAGTTGTGTACCAACTCTAAATAAATGTTAACTGTAGCCTGATTAAATCACTGGTAATTTGGGGTATATTAGAATCAGTCCCTCTTAATAAACCTATCTAAATATTTGGCTTCATTTTAGCATCAGTTGCTGTGTTCTTACAGCTGTGTTTGTCTCCTAGGTCTGTCAGTGGGAAGAAACTTTGTTCTACCTGTGGTCTCCCTCTTGGAAAAGGAGCTGCCATGATTATTGAAACACTTGGTCTTTATTTCCATATTCAGTGCTTCAGGGTATGGCTCTTGCTTTATAAAGAAAAATCTCAAGTCGTGCATAGTGCAAGCAGAGAGTAGATGTGAAACTGAAAATGAGAGGACCAGGGGATGTACATGGTTTTATGTCTGTTGGAGTGTGTTTGTTTGTAAAGAAGTAGAAATAGCACAACTAATGTCTTATTTTGCAGTCAGACACGTTAATTGGACTAAAACCTATGATCAAGCAAGCAAACTCAGCTTCTGTACTTCTGGGGGGAGCGGGGGGTGGGGGGGAAGCATCATATAATTTATCAGTTGTGTTCATTTTTTAAATATAACATCATTTACCTTGTGATTTTTTTAGGTGGGTTTTTATTTTCCTTCCAAAAGCATGACAAGTCCAAAAGCCATCTTTGATCTGCCCCATGGTTGGAAAGCTTTGACTACAGAATGAGTGGTGTATTCTGGCTTTTCCCAGAAATACTGCTTTGGTGTTCTTGAGTGTTTCAGTTTGGAAATAACCTGAAGTGTTTTCTAGAGAACTCAGAAAGTATCCATTTCTATTATCTCTGGCTCAATTGATACTAGACATACATGAAGACTATTTTGATTTTAGACATTTACCCAGACTAAATCTCTGACCTCTTTAAGCTTTATCCATCACAGCTGACCTGCCTCCAGAATGCAGCCTCAAATCAGATGTCCCATACAATAATTAAACTTCACTTCTGTGTAAGTGGAGGTTGCTGAAATCCAGTCCTAAGCACTTTTGACTCTATAAAAACCCTCAAACTGATTTGCAGTGTTCCCCAGGAGTATGGGCTGGGTTCTAGGGGAGTATTTTTCTCACCATTCCAAGAACTACTTAAACTAAAGTAAAAATTCGGGAAGAGTTGTGGCAGATGGTAGGGCATGGTCTCTCTTACTTTCTCTGTTCTTCAACTGGCAGTGTGGCGTTTGCAAGGGACAGCTGGGAGATGCAGCGAGTGGCACAGATGTCAGGATTAGAAATGGTCTTCTTAACTGCAATGATTGTTATATCCGATCCAGAAGTAAGTACCAAGTCCTGGGAACTCCAACAATACTGTGGCCATGATTTTAACTGGCAGGTTTGTCCAGCTCTGACATTCAGGCATAGCTTTGCCATGGGAAGAAGAGTGTTCCCATGCCATTTTAATTAATTTCTTGTATCAGAAAAGATTTCCAAGCCCAATAAATTTTGACCAGAGGATCTCTGCTCAGCACTATTAGACTTAAAGGCTGTTTCTGTGCATAGCCTAAACTCCTATACTATGCACACATATTGCATGACCCGGAGGCTTGGATCTCGCACATCACATGAGACAATGTAGATAATTCTACCCGATCTAGAACCCTGGGCTGTTTCTGGAGAAGTTCCATTTTTTAAATCTCTAGCCCTCTCTTTTGTGGACAAAATGGTCCTGTAAAATATTAAGAACATTCTGTAACTCATAATGAATCCTTGTGGTGATATCCCCAGATATGTGCTAAATAGTGTTGCTTGCCATAAATTTTAAAGAATGAGCCAGACAAGTGCATGTCAGAAAGAAAACTTCGTGATTTTGTTGCCTTAGAGCAGGTCACCTAAATGTCTTTCCAAGCCCTGGATTTCTGTGACTGATACCAAATTACTAGAGCATTTTAGTTTCACCCCTATGTCACCAGTAATGGTCAATGCTCAGGCTAGTTTCCACCTTGTGGAAAACAGTAAGATCCAAAACAATGGGAGTAATTGTTGTCTTTCTGTTAAATATTATTTGGTATATTCACTGCCTACAGTTCCAACTGATAAGTGGACATCTAGAACTCTTTTCCCTTAGCTTACTATTTCCCTTGTGCTCTTTCAAAAGCAATTGTTGTAGAAATCTAGGAGTAGGAAAGGTACCTCCCTACCTTTGCCAGAAAAAAAATGGGTACTTTTGTTCTGATGCGTCAGGAAGGAGATACTTCTCCATCAGCAGAGCTAGAGGGTGCTATTGTACAGCTGGTTTTTTGGTGATCTTTTTTCTAAAGATCTGCTAAGAAATGTTACAAACTTTTTATTATTTATTTAACCTGAAATATTTAGAAATAGCTTTTTCCCTTTATGCTTGATACTATAAACCTTCCTCACATGGATGAGGTCCTGACCCTTAAAATGCTGCTCATTTTTACATAAAAAAGAGAAGAAGATATAAAAGCTATAATTTTCTTCTCTTGTTAGTCCTTTCTGCTTAAATAAAAATTGATGTCCCTTGAGGATAGATAAATGCTCAAATAAATTGTCAGCTTATATGCTACAGAAATCACTCTCTCCATCATCATTTCTACACCAGTGTTACTAGAAAATGCTTTACAGAGCTGTGTGCAGTGTTTCATGTAATAACGTTTTGCATTTGTACATACCCAGCAGAATGGTAACCAAGTCCATGAAAGAGGAAATAGGGTTTGAGAAAATGTATGGCTCCTGAAGAATAATAATGGCAAGGGTTTTTTAATTTTTACTACAAATTGCTTCTTCCTACTCTGTCCACTGATCATGCAAAATCACAAAATCCAATCGAATTTAACCTACAGTAACTGTTGTTGACAGTTCAAAAGGACTGGTTTTGATAGAACTGCAAATATTGCTAGTTGCTAATTTTTAAATAAAATTTGATGCATTGCACACCTGAAATTAAGAATAAACTGGTGCAATGTCAGTGGTTTGCCTTTCAGTTCTGGGAATAATGCTGCAAAATGTCAAATCACTTGTTTGATTGCATGGCTTGTGCCTTCCTGCCTCCATGGCTGCATTGGAAACCTGGGCAGCAGTGGGCAGAAGTGACAGTCTCTGACTAACTTAGGGGTAGTCAGCATTGTTTTGAGACACTTATGGGCATCTCCATGAAATATGTTGGTTCCCAGAAGCTTATCTGAAAAAAATGGATGATTCTGTTTCAAAATAAATCATAAAGAAAGATTATTAGAAAAGCATTAAGGATTATGTAGTGCTCCAGGGTCCAAAACATTTCTGGTTTTCAGATAAAAGTGGATGGGTTTTTATCAGCAAGTTGTTTCTGTACAATGAAACATCACAAGGAAGGAAATTCTCTATTCAATGTCAAATACAGGGAATGGTCACAGGTTGATGAGTGTCAAAGTCAAAGGCAGGAAGTAAATTCATGAAATTCCCTATATGGCCAAACAGGACAAGGAGTCTGTAGTAGCAGGTGGCACAAACTAGGCTCAGCTGAAGATGACTCAGCAGTCCTTTACTTTACTATTTTGCCACTGCAAAGCCTGAAATAAATATACACACAAGTACTTTGGGTGTAAAATAAGATAAAACTTCATGCAGAATGCCTTCGACGTGTGGCAAGGAAAAATATGGAATTATGCTGAATCTTCTTTGTAGTAGTTACTGCCCCAGCTTTGTAGGAGAAAGGAAAAACAGGGCACAAATATATATATATATAGCTCCAGATGCATTTTTTTTCATTTGTACAGATCATGTAAATAAAAGTCTATATTTGTTAAAATTTGTAACCAATTATTTGTTTTGGTTTTGTTTTACCTAGCTGCTGGACAGCCAACTACATTGTGACATGACTTTCAGTCCTAATAACTTTCAAGAAGGAACTCTCTTCTCGTATGTATCGGCTGCCTCCAGACAATCTCTTGTAAAAGCTTGAATCCATGGACATGATGGCTCTCATCTCGTTTTTAAAAACTCACAAAAAAGCTGCACCTGCTCCTTTGAAATGCAATATGTTGGTTTTTGCTTCCTTAAGAAATTTGCAAAATATGTATGACCATGTTTGGGAGGGGAAAGCCTAAGTACTATAAAAAAACCCCACCTTTCAGGTATGCTTATGATACCCACTCTGTTACCTTGTTCTTTTGAAAGTAATAAGAGAATAAACATGCAATAAAGCTGTTTTGTTTTAATATTTCTAGCAATTAAAAAGTTTAAGTTTACAGAAACTTTATAGAATATGCCAACTTGAGCTGAGAAGTAATTTTGAGAT
Source organism: Illadopsis cleaveri (assembly GCA_013399915.1). Taxonomy (NCBI): domain Eukaryota; kingdom Metazoa; phylum Chordata; class Aves; order Passeriformes; family Timaliidae; genus Illadopsis; species Illadopsis cleaveri. Next base: position 42,289 of record VXBB01006885.1, read on the forward strand.
AGTATCTAATCAGTGCATTTGAAAAACTAAACATCACAGCACGACTTCTCTGTTATAACTGAAGCTATAACTTTTTTTATACAGAGACTAGTTTGATAATACATCCTGTAATTCTGAAGCATTTTGTGTTTATATTACCTTCAATGGAGGGTAGAAGTTAAACAAATAAATTATTGCACCTTTAGTCATAGGATTTTTTGTTTGTGTACCTCAAGTAATGTTCATGACTATAGCTTAATATTCTCTGAAATAAAGATTTCTTCATTAAACCTAAAGACTGCATACCATTAACAATGGAAAAATTCCCATCAGGAGCAATCCTTCTTAGTAAGTTCAGCAGCCTGTATTGTTATTAAACTCAATGAAAGGTGATGTGGGGGAGAGGCAGCCGAGCAGGCAGACCCGGTGGAGTTGTGAGTCTCCAAGCTGCAGTTTGATGCTGTGGTGAAGCTTTTCTCTTTGGCATGCGACTTGCCAATTGATTTGAGTGGGTTGGACTTCTGCTTGTTCACTTGCAAGCATTACACTTGGTTGAAATCTCATGCAGAGAAACATGTGTGGTTTGGGTACTCCCCAGGGAGTTAGCCTTAAGCCTGTGTTCCTCCATCCACCAAAAATAGTCAGCAAAATCCAGAAGTGTGGAAGATGGGCAGGGAGGAGGCTGGAGCCACAGGCAGAAAAACTACCTTGCCTGTGTTTGGGACAATTTTCCTTTGTGCTATTTGATTAAGCATGTGCTCCTTACTAAAGTGATCCAGCAGCTCATTGAAACAGAGGTTCAGCAGGTATCTACAATACACAAAGTTAGGGAATGTGTTGCAACTGTAAAATGTCCCAGCACTTTTTGATGAACAGTTACTAGAACTATCTTCAAATGGAGGGAAAAAATCTTTTTCAGCCTTAAAATCACTATAAAACTAAATGAATAGAGATTTCTTTTTATCTATGTGCATATCTGTCATCTTTTGATGTGTTGGTAAATAGAAATGAAGTGGTTATTAGGGAAGCAATAATTCTGAGGTTTTCTCTAGGTAGCAATTATTTATTGAAATGCTAGACAGTTGCTTGCATGTGAGTTGCATAACCATGTAAAACTATGTGTCATCAAACACACACATGAGATGTCATTGGAGGACATTGTGACTATCTGCTGGAAAGTTACATGTCACTTCCTTAATATTGTGCCTTAGAAAGTGCAAAACTGTTGCACACAGTCAGCAATGACTTATGGATGCAATAAATCCAAAAAGCTGAAGTCCTTCCTGGACTTCACCTGGGGAATATTTCTAAGTAAAAAAAAATAAATCAGACAAATGTTTTGGAACTAAAAGTGATATCCTATATTTTGATCAACCACCTGCATGATTTACTGTTAAAGGGTTTTGGTAACCAGGATAACTTACTCTTTGCTTGTGGTTGCTATAACATTTTCCCACAAAGAATGCGTAACATGGAAATTCAAGACGCAGATTTCGTAACTGACATGGTACATCTGAGTAACGCCATGTGCTGCACTAAGGATATGTAAATACGTAATGTCTGAGCCTAATTTTTAAATGAGACTGTGCATGCTTGTGCATCTATTCAGTATGAGTCTCTAGCACTGCTTCACCCACATGATAGAGTTAGATGTGCAAATCAGTCCCCAAGTGTATCAAAGGGTTGGTTGTCTCAGAGGTCAGGTCCACTTCTCATTCATGTAGGGGTAAGTGCCCAAAGGGCTTAGGAGCATGCTTGGGATAAAGTGCATGAACGAGGCGGGAGGGATATTGCATTGCACTGCAGACACATCACTGGGTCCCTGGAGCTGCTTAGAAATTGATCCCAGTTTCTATCAGATAGTTTTGTATATGCATGTTTTAGCAAAGTTGATTGTACGTAAAACGAAATGAAGCAGCACTCGACGATGATGATTTTTTCTCCTAATGAACATCTCTTCACCAGCACAGAATAATTTTCAACAGTTTTCTAAATCGTACTTGCCAGCTTATTATGTTGGATTTTATATTCCCTCTGGAATCAATCTTACATGGCAAATTCATTCAGGCTAAGTTTTTTTTCACTTTTTTTCCAGTTTAAACACATGAAGATGAAACGTTTCCAATCAGGAACTTTGAGCACAGAAAAAATGCTTTCCTACATTTGAACTGCAATGTAAATGTATTTGTTGCAAAAAATGATTTGTTATTACTGAGCAAGTACAATATATGTAATGGGTTCTAGATGTTTTGGAATTTATTTAGCCTCTTACTACTTCAGAGAACCCGAACAGGTTTCATAATCCATCTGTATTTTACAAACCCATTTTCATGGTGTATTTTTTCCTTACTCTTGCTATGTAGTGTTATTGATGCAGTACATCTGTAGTTTTCAGTGAATCTTGTAAAGGTTGGTGAACGAGAAGGGAACCATCCTTACCTGCATGTCCATTCAGGGACAAGGATTGCTCTCCTAGCTGGGGCTAATGTTGAATACCAATTATGCTAATCTTCCCTTTATTTTATTTATTTTAAAATGCCTCTGGAAATTAGGAAAACTTGTCTAAAACTCAACAGCTTTTATAGTAAATGTATGTTTATAAATAAAATGTTGATTACCTTTGGTGGTGTTGATTTTACTTATTCTAACTAACTTGAACCTGGATTGCCGAGTAGAGGCTTCTGCTTGGTTGGATTTGGCTGAGCCAAGCTATGTTCCCCAGAACTTAGTATATGAGATGAGACAATAAAAAAGGCATAGCTGAGATGTCAAAATACACTGTAGATTGCCATTGTAAGCTGTAGGCCTCTATTCACAAGAGCATGGGCCTGTTGTGGTAAAAGATGAACAGAAAAGACTTTCTGTAGAGAGGCGAACCCAAAGTCCTCAGATCCTTCATCAGTGTTGGTGGACTGTGGTTCAGACTTTCACTCAAGAAAGCACTTTTTATATGGCAATGCTAAATATGTTCTTAGTTAATTCCATTTTCACATAGCAAAGATCCTGGAGTTTGTGCTTAGTTTTGCATGTGATGAGGTATCTCAATAATTCTTGAATTGCAACAAATGTGTGACTTGTCCAGTCACCAGCAGAATGTTGACACAAAATTTTAAACTAATAACTGCCCCTTTTTCTACTTTCTAATTGGGCCGTAAGTGGATGACAAGTTTGGGGTTGTGCCAGTAGAGCATCTCGACTGTTCAATGAGTCATGGGGACATACAGACAATTTAAATTTTTTTCATTCATTCATTCATTCATTGATTTTTATCCTGGTGCCCTGATGGCAGTGGTGGTGGTCATGCATTATTCCTGCATGTCCATGAGGGCCAGCATTCTCTCTGGTGGCAGAGGCATCCTGGGATTCCTAGTAGTGCCATCGGTGCCCTGTCTGTGGGAACAGCTTGCTGCCACTGGAGGTTGCTCTGAGGCTGGATTTGGAAGCAGTCAGGCAGCGATTCCAGCAGCTCTGCACCAAGGCTGCTTGACACACAGACAAACACTGTGACCCTTATGAGCCAGGGAAAATGGTGGAAATCCTGGTATGACTTTCTGTAATATTATTACTACTATTTTCTAGTGAATGAATGTGACCTGCACAGTCATTTATGATCCTAAAAGGGAACCATTGGGGGTGCATTCACTGCACAAAATAATTTTGAATACCTTATATATAGGGAGTTGGGTCACCTGGTCATCTCCCCAGGACCTTCACCTACAGGTGGCAAAGGCTGAGAGAAACCACTATGCCAACAGGGCCTTGGCATGCCCCAGGAAAGGACACTGGCTTGTTGAGCAGTGGGATGAAGCTGAGGGCATATGGGAGAAATAGGAGGTGATGGGAGAGAGGAGTGAGCTGTTACAGCTGAGGTTTGAACATCAGAGCAGCACACACCCCATGCAAAGAGGGGTGTGTGCATGGCCCCCCAGGAGAGCTCTGTGCCTCCTCTACATCCTGTCCAGGTGTGATGCCTCCATGCCTCTCCTTTCTCCCATGTAGACTGTTGGGACAAGTGCTCAGTTTCCTCCATCTAACCCACTTTATTTAGCTCTTTTTTTTTCTCTCCTTAGCAGGTGTTTTACTTGGAGGTCAACAGTGAGCACAGACAGGTGCTGATAGCTGCAGGAGGCTCTAAGCACAGGTGATGAACATGAGTAGCTTGCTTACCTTATAAGTACAGATCCTGATCCTGATCTTCTGGAGCATAGTTAAAAGCAGACAGCTACCACTTTGTTTAGAAAATTAGCTTTAGGTACAGTTCTTGGTGGGTCCCCTTCCTGGTTATGGGAGGCTGGTCAAGTCGTTACTCAATAAAATTTTCAGAGTGGAAGCCTGCCCTTTTCTCCCCTTTACCAGGTTGTAACTGGGGAACAAAATGACCTGATGCCAAAATGACAAGATGTCAAAGGTACCTCTACAGTGAAAATCAGAAAGGGTTGTGAATGCTCAAAATGAGCAGATGACCACCACTTGGATGGGAAACCAAAAATGTCAGTAAAATATATCTCCTGTAAAGACAAGCAGGTCTCTTATATAGTTTTAAAAGCCTCCGGTAGGAATGTAATTTCATCTGAATTTCCTGATAAGGGGAAATGACTAAACTGGAAGCTGCTCAAGTTTTTCAAGTAATAAGAGCCCAAAAAAAGAGATAGAAGGTACAGGACAGGATGTGACTCTTTCTACAGTACAGCAGGGAGTTGGTATTTGAGGGGTTGGGGGTTGTCTACTTTCTAGTTCATGTTTTTTATAAAATGTAGCATGAGTTAAACATGCAAGAGGGAGCTGCTGCTCTGTAGATCTTATGAAATGCCCCATGCTCTGCAAGAGTAGCTAGTGAAGCTAGATAAACCCCAAAGCATATGGGGTTTAAGTAATTTAGGAAAAAAAACCCCTCCATTATTTGAGATAATCTTATAAGTCACTGTTAACTCATCCATAGAGTCCATCTGCTTCACTGCACGTGATGCACTGTAAATTCTCTTAGCTAATGCCACATCCATAGATCACAGATGTGTTTTTTCCTAAGCAGATGACCTGCTGGTTAAAACCTGCTGAAGCCAGCCATGGGTCTAGAAACTAAATCAAATCTAACCAAACTGCAAAACTTTCTTTGAAATAACAGAATTTATCAAACAGGAAAAGAAAGCAAGCTTTCAAAAATTCCTTTTTTCTGTTACATCTGATTATAGACAAAACCACTCCAATTACAAGCACAGAAACAGAGACATGCTATCCAGATCTCTGGAAACTACATGTAGTAGTGCTGGAACTGCTGTACCAGGCATCTGGACTTGGGAGTTTGCAATGGCTATCCCTTTTTTTTCAGTGGCCAAGTGCTCTTTGGTTGTGTTTGGGGTGCTTTGTAAAACTTTGTGAGTGTGCACAACTCAAAGGAGGTGTTACAATAATCCTCAATATAGCAATATATCGCTGTCATTCAAATTGAAGATGTCACCTCCAAATGCACTTTCCTGGGACCGTATCTAAATATTGCCAGGTGAGAACAAAGTGGCTGTTTTTCCAAAAGATGTTAAATGTAGGGGTTTTTTTTTTAAATCTAATGACAAACTTTTTTTAGGAAAAATAAAGTCCAGTGAATGATTTGGCATCTGTGTGGCGTATTAATACTAATGGATTGAAGTAGACTAGATTGCAGCATGGGCTTTCTGTGTTGGACTTTGTGCAATTTTGCAGGTCTTAAAGTTTTTCCTCACTGATACACAGTGGTAACACTCAGATCACTTCCAGCCTGAGGTGAAACTCTGTGAACTGTTTCATGGACATATATTCTGGTACTTTTCTAGAAAACATTCAGTTTGGCTCATATTTGGTGCTTTTTGGTGCCCTCCCTGGTTCCAAGTGTTTATACTGGAAACATTCTTGGGCAGAGGGAAGTGGTCATGGTTTGCCATGGTCTCTGGGGAGTAGAAGACTGTTTACGGAGTTTGGAGGGGGAAAGCCTTGCACTGAAGCCAGACATGACTCCTGCAAACCCTCTGTGCCCAGCCGTGTCCCAGTTAGGCTTTAGATAGGTTAAATGTGAAGACAGCAGTGTTAAATAGACCTATGAAATGCATTCTGTCTTCTTGTTCTAAGTATTCAAAGGTCTTCAGCAGAGTTTAAAATGGACAGATAAAAGGACAGCACTCTGTAAAAAAGAAGCCAGTTAACACATATCTTACCCATACTCCTAAATGCATTTTGTATCTTGTTACTATTTCAAAGCAGGGAGGATGACATTAAGAGGGGATCTATGCCACTAACTGATGTAATTACAAATCAGATCCAGTGGACTAAAGCTGAATTTTAAAATGAACTTGCAGCCTCACAAATCTGCTTTTCAACCATTTCTGTTGGAATGCCACCTACATGTCCAGTGTGCATCCATGTGACGATGGCAATGCTGAGAAATGGTGGCAGAGGCCAATCAGCCATCCTGAACTCTCATCCCCTCCACTTTGCTTCTGCTAAAGCTGTTATCTCTCAGAGCATTTGTCACAGATACACGGGAGTATACAGCAGTTGAAAAGCCATTATCTCTTTCAAAAGTAGTGACTAATGTGCTTTTGCCCACAGCAATGTGGAAAGTTATAGGAATATTTTGCTGCAGAATCAGTTGTGTTTACCTTGAGGAAAAACAGCTGCACTTTCCTAATATTTTTTTAGAAAAATAGAGGTCTTTACTTCTTGCAAATCTTTTCTGGTAGCTTTCTTCTTATATTTCTCCTGGAACTGTTGATTGGTATTTTTATATCCTTCTGTCATTAGCAAACAGGCAATTTTAAGAGGTTTTTTCTCTGAGTAAAACAATATTTCACTTGACTGGATAATACTGTCCAGTGTAATTACATGTGGTTTGATAATCAAAACTTAAAAACACCTTTCAAAAAAAATCATGACAGCTGACTTTTCTGCCTGTGGTGGCAGCCCATCTACCACAATATTTTGCAACATGGGGGCCAGTGTATCCCACCTGGTGGCAATGCACAGTGATGAACTGAAATCATCGCAGCCAACTGATGCCCTCACTGCACTCCATTTTATACAGGAAAGGATGATGCTTGTAGTTCATTGCAAAGCTTTTCTCATTACATCATCTTTTCAGACAATGGACTTCTGAGAAACCTTTGAGAAAACCAAACTCCAAGGAGCTCAGGTGGTGGCACTGCCTTTGCAGTGATTCTTTTCATTGTGGGGGATGAAGGGGAAGGAGAAAGTTTTTCACTCGTGCAAGCTGCAAGTCATCCATGCAGTTGGGTTTATATCTGGGAGAAAAAGCCTACATTATGTACAGTGACATTTACAGCCATTGCATTTCTTCAAATTGCTGTAGGTGGTACAATAACTTCAAAGCTGTATTTTTTCCCATGTGTCTGTGTGTTAATAGTTAATTAATTGAACAAGGTGTAGGTTCAAATAAAAAGTTTATGATGGAATATAATCACATGATACTTGGTTTTCTCAATATCTCTATCTTGGATGCTTAAAATCTGCTGCAAGCATGATTAATTAAACATGTAGATATATTTCTCTTTACTGCATCAAGGCTCTTCAAGCATGTGGCTGTTTTCACACACTTCCAGCTGACAATAATGCTCACATGTTGTTACCCCAGGAGCTGGAGACTTGCACAGTACTTGGTAAACTTTGATGCAAAAAGTGATCAATTTTAATTCTTACCAGATATAGGCAAGGTAAGATGAAAAGACAAATAAACCATTGGATGCGAAGAGGCATACATCCTAACTTTCAGAAACTGTGTATCTATCTTGGGAAAAGTACTTCAATGAGGATCAAGCTCTCAAAAGATAAATGGTGGAGTTGTAGCCCTTCTCCCCTCTTGTTCTCAACCTAGGACATAACCAGTTTCTCAGCCTTGTTCTGCATAGCAGTTAAAACCAGCTGTGCCCCCATGGCACATCCCAGCTTGCCAGGAGGCTCATTTGGCTGTAGCCAGCCCTGCACAGCTGTCCACTCAGCACAGCCCCACTGGGCTCAGGACCCTGCTGCTCTCTCTGCATCTTTGCTGTGCATCTGCTACAGGCAGTTCCACTTTTTTCCCTCAGATGCTGGGGATTTTGATTTTTTTAAGCAAGGAATTCTTCTCAGTTGATCAATACACCATTTCCCAGCTGCTTCCTGCAGTCAGAACGAAGGGCCTTAAAATGACCACTGTCTGCTTGGTGGCCTTTGGAAAGACTCCTGCAAACAGGGCAGCCCTGTCTGCAGGGGGAGTGCTCCAGCAGAAATGGGTGCATAAGAAGATGGTTGGAGCAGCTTAAGTGTGGCAAAGGTGTGTGCATGCTGCACTGGGACTCTTTATTAAAACCTTGTGGCTAGCGAGGCAAATGTAAGGCATGTCTCTGTACAGGCTGCCATAGTACTTTTCCTCAAGGAATAAATACCATTTTATTTATTTACAGTTTTAAGATGTGTCTCTTTTGACAGTACTGAGCTGAAGCTTAAATACAAATATCAATTACTTCCTTATTATTGCAGTAATATAAAATAACTTGAACTAGATTTTGAGCAATTTTGAATGCCACAATACATGACTACAAAATGTCAGAGACTTGGAAACAGCTGGATTTTCAAGGATACCTGATGCACATTCCCAGATAAGCAAACATCATTAACAGGCCCCAAGTCAGGTACAGAGCCACTGGTCTTATGTGAAAGCATAGGTGCCTAACCTTGGTTTTTAAGGTTTTTAGAGCTCATCATCACCAGAAAACAGTGGAGCCCTTTTCAATTGTTAGTTGAATCAAATTTAAAAACACCACTGTGAGACAGAAAAATACTATTTACCTGTATTTACAAATGGGTACACAGGTCACAGATCCATTTAATTTGTGCAGAGAAAGAATGTCTTCACTAGTGAATTTGATTCAGCCTACAACCTGAAAATAAAATGTGCTTGAAACTCAGAGTAAAACCAAACCATTTTGCATGCATTTACCAGCTACTGTGACTACAGCATAGTGACTGTGGAGTTGAGAAGGACCAGGCTATCTGAGCACTGCAGCAAAAATCACCAGAGCAAGAAGCCCATCAATGTGGAGTCAGTCTGTCTAGAAACACAGCACACAAAGCAGCACCAGCAGAGTTTGCCCTGCCTACCCCAGAGCACCAGGAGCAGTGGCTGGGCTGCAGCCAGCGCGTTGTTGTTGGGAGCACAGACCTGCCGGCCTTGGCAGATCATTTCCTGTGCTTGGAGCTGGGTGAGGCAACCTGAACCATACTGGGGAAACGCCCTTTGGAGAGAAAAGGTGGCAAAAGTGTTCCTTTTCTGGAAGAAAGGAGATTTAAAAGCTGTAAGCAGATTGTTTTCATGAGTGATGCCTGCCACAGTGGTGCAGGAACTGTGGTTTATTTTCTGGTCTTCTTTACAAGATTGATTTCTCAGCTGGGTGATGTTACTTCGGCTTGATATGTCTCATCTATGGAGGAGAGATGGAAACGTCCACAGTGCTGTTCCCACAACCTCCTGCCTGAAGAATAACAGATATTTTATCTTAGCAAATAATTGTAAAAAAAAAAAAACCTAAAAATTTCTTTACTGGAGGAGAGATGAAGAAAAGGTTTTTCACTAAGTTTTGGTTCCAAATCGGCTTCTCCAGTTAATTATAAAATGGCTTAAAGGAATAGTCCACAGGTTGCTTATCCTCTGGAGGTGGTTGCTGTGTAACATGCCTGCCAGGATGCTGGGATGTGACAGGATATGCTCCATACAAGTCACATGCATATGGTAGACTGCCCCTGCCAAGGGCAGGCAGCAGCTTGGGAGGCTGCCTCTGAGACCAGGTGTTTGTGGTCATTGTTTTTGTTGCCTGTTCTGCAGGAATTTGTGATACGATGTGCCACTTCATGTACCCCTCACATGTCAAAAATCTGATTTCCCAGGAAAATGATGGTCCACACAAAGCTGGGGCTGAGCAGTAGCTGAACAAGCAGTCCTGCAGGCCCAGCAGTGACCTGGAGCTATATGTAGGATAAGCACCCAGAAAGTAACCTGAGCTTACTGCTGGAGAGGAGCAGCCAAAGCTAGGTTCGGCTGGAAGGAGAACATGGAATCCAAAAGATTTTTGCATTAACTGTTAGATCAACTCATCCAAAACAAATATTGTAAAAATAAATTGCAGATGCTACCCACACCAGGAGGTTAATACATGTTTCAAAACAAAGAAATCCACCCCTTCCTTTGGACTTAGCTGGACATTGCATGGCTGTATTTTCTGGACTGAGTTTATTAATGGATGAGAACATTAAATAGTTAAGAGGATTCTTTCATCTTGGCGAATCCTTCACTAGGACAAAATAAACAAACAAGGGAAAACTGCCCAGATCATGCTCCTACTTTAAGTCATGACAAGTGTTGTGAGGGTGACTGCTGCCACACAGCTAAAGGACTAAGGCACTTTGTAAATCAAATTTCAAGTAAAGAGATTGGTTTGCGAAACCTCCTCAGCGTGGAGTCACAAGCTGTCAGAGTGTATTAGCATTATGTTACTGGAGTAAAAAGCAAAACAAATTAAGATGTTTAACAGCTGAAATCTGAAACAAAATTGTGTTTAATGCTGAAAATCTTGTTAACATATTTTCAGGCTTCCCTTTCCCCAGATATTAAATCTCAGTGTGTTTGTGAGCATCTTTTTATCACACATAGAAACCTACTGTGAGAGAATGAGAACTACACACAACATATGGTAAGGACGGGTGTTTCACCCTGCATGCAAAAGCCTCTTCAGCATTGCTGCAGCATCCAGTGGCATATGAGAAGATTTTAAGGACCAGGAGAGACACACAGCTGGAATTCCCTGTGTGTCCAGGGACACAGAAAGCTTTGCATCAACAGCAAGAGGCCCAAACTGAAGATTGCACATGTTGTAGCATTTAATGTGAGGGGCAATTTGAACTCCCAAACTGGTTTTTCTTTCATATTGGCTCCCACAATGAAAGAACCATTAAGGGTTTAGTGATCTTCCAAGACTCTGCTTTCAGCAGAAAATTGGCTCCTTCTCCTTGGACACAAGACCAATTTTTAATTGAATTTCAAGAGATGATGGATGTTGTACTTTATTCCAAGTCTATATGCTAAATTAACAAGGCTGTCTGCTTAGTTTCCTCTTTTGAAACCACATTGAGATGGGTTTCTGCTAATTCTCTTACACAGGGCATTAGACATGTGAACGGAGTCCTTATTCAAGAATTGAAATAATAGGCTTTTTTGCCAAGCTTATTAGTTTGGGTAATAATTTGAGCTGTGAGGCAGTAACAATAATTTTCTTTCTGAAAAAGAATTACCAGCTGAATTATTTCAAGTAGAATGAAACTAAACATAAATTTCATCAAAGTATTTAAAAATATTAATTAATTTTTAAAAGTATATTTTAGAGCAAGGACCATTCCATTAGGTGGGCTCATTTCATGTTTGTTTTTTTTCTCATGCTACCTCTGGTCACTTTTAAAGATAACATAAAGTCCCTCAGGAGTACTCTGGATTACAGAATATGTTTAGCCTGAATTAGGTTTATTTATCCAGTTATTAGCATGTTAACAGATACTGTTGCTAAATATTTTATATGGCAAAACACAGAAAAAATGGCATAAAACTTAATGGTTTTTTTAAACTCTGGCCACTGCAGTAAAATTTATATAGTACTGTACATAGGATGTTTCACAGAGGTAAGCCATTGGGAAGGCTATTTAGAATGACATTTTGGACAGAACACAGAAAATTTTAAGGCAAAACTCTGACCAACTGGACAAAACCAGGAACCAGCTCTATTAAGTCTATGTATAGTGTTCTACCAGTAGAAGCTGAGTTGTTTCCTGAAAATACTGGGGTGGCCAAAAAGGAGGTCACTTGCTTTGAGGACTGTGGTTGGGACTGCTTAAACACCAATGAGCCTGCAGCTAGGAGCACCTTTGCATGTATTCCTATTCTTTCTAAATTGGAATGTTTAAAAGCAATTGGGTTTGTGATTGTAACATGGCCCAGGATGGCAACAAACAGTCCTAATGGTTTTCTCTTGGCAGCACAGACCTAGCCAGTCTTCTTACTTTGCAAGGAGCTCTTGAGATGGGTTGAACAAACTGGCCATGTGGAATTGGGTTCCCACTTCACGTATCACAAAATTGTGTTTCTCAACTGGAAAAAAGAAACCAATGCAAAAATGCAGCTGTCAGTGTCTTTGTCAAGAGGAGGTCAAATACAGAGATGAAGTATATCAACTAATTAAAGCAACAGGATGAAAGAGTGTGGTTGAAACAGCTGAGTAATTTAAGCATGGAACAAATAGAATAATATAACACATTTAACATAATTGAATAGTGGCCTTCCCACAGGTGACACAAGGTGGAAAAACATGGTAAAGTCTTTATTTAGCTGTGATTATGCTTCCAAACAGTAGCTTGTTAAATAAAATAGTGTCCTGGGTTGTAGTTTAGGATGTGCACAAAGTATTCTATCACCATCTTCATGAACTGTTGAATCCAATTGTTGGAGCAGTGTTTTCCCAGGCCCCCTNACAAATAGTAATAAAACGCCAATTCTTTCTTATAGCTTTATATTTCAAAAATATTTCAGTCCTACTTGTGTCAGACACCAGTATCATCCTAGTTCTCCCTTGCATGGAGGTTTCTAAGATTCCCTTTTTGTTAATGCTTTCTGCTGCAACAGAATGACTCAGAACGAGTTTTAATTCTGGCTGTAGCCCGAATGACCCTGCAGAGCTCATCTTTAGGTCCTGGGAGAAGCTAATGGCTTATCTGCTCTATATAATTGTTCAAATCTTCTTTTTCATCAGTTTTCCCTCAGTGATATCTCATTTGTTTGAGTTGTATGCTAGTGAGTCAACTACTCAGCCCAGGACTTTACAAATTAAAAAATACACTCTGGCAACTAAATAAAAAAAACATTTTCAAGTTATTTTCTTAGAGCATGAAATTGGTGTGAGTTTTGAAATACTGTATCCTCATGGAGCTGCACTGATTAGCAGTATCTGATATATTTTTATAACTAATGTTAGTCTCACTCAATGACACAAGTGATTAAGCAATTTGTGCCTCCTGACATAGTAACAGAAAACTTATTTCTCAACAGCTTTGCCACTGATAGAAAGTGATAATTTTAATAACTTTGTTCAACAGCCAGCAGCATGGTTAATACCCAGTTTGTTAAAATCAAAATCCTCTTTAATGACACAGGAAATAGAAGTCCTTCTGCTAAAAGCAAATTTTTCTTTCACAGCTCTTTGAAGCATGAGGTGGTGGTTTTATCAGCAGCACAGGCTTGTCAGCACCAATGGCAACACCTGGGCATTTTGACACCTGTCACTGCAACTCCCTAAACTGTGTGGCAGTTTGGTTCCTGGGGGAAAAGGAGGATCCAGGTGGTCATGGAAAAGAGAACTGAACGGCTTTCATGAAGAAAACTGTATGGGGACAGTTCATAACCTCAACGAGCAAATAAGTGACATGTAAAAGCAGCTTTGATGCACTGTTGGAGAAATCCCCTGGAGCCCTGCTGCCATTTGCAGGTGGATGGAGACTGTGATTGCTGTGACAAAAGAAATAATTATTATGGAGGAGAATAAATTGCATTTCTAGTGCACCTGTCCCCCGTAAGAAAAACCCAATAGTGTCTAAAGACACTTGTCTCAGCTTTTACCTCTGTGCAGAAAAATCTAGGAGACTTGACTTCCCCCTGTATAGCAGGACACTCTCAGCTGAAATCTGAGTTCTCCTCTGCCTGAAACTGCCGTGCCAAAGGAGTATCTTCAGAAAACACATCCCTTGTGGCTAATTTATCACTGGAGAGAAAAGGAGATCACACTGATCTAGGAAATGTAAAAGAGAGGAGTTTCTGAGCCTGCACTTGCAGGCTATGGAGAGGTTTTGGCACACCTGAGTTTCAGTGGGATCACAGCCCTCTAGACACACACAGCAGCATGTCTTCCTCTTACCTTCTCCTCTGCCTGAGGACTCAGAAAGGAGAGTCTTTAAAGGTCTCTCACCTGCTCTGCCCACAACAGGTATAATTTTGTTGGGGACTTCTGGGAAATTAATCTGTTGTATCTATCTGTCTTCCTTGTTACCCAAGCTAAATGCCTGTAAGAGAACTTTTCTTCTCCTGCTTCATTTCAGCTTCAAGATAGAGCTAAGTGATTCCCAGTGTGTGGTTTTATTCTTAAAAGTTATGCTGAGTAGATCCCATTGAAACCAGTATTGGCTGAAACTTCTCAACAGCTGTAGGCCCAGAAAAACCTCATGTATTCAGGTATGTTACAAGGCTCTTCATGCTGTGCTAGGACTGCCTTCACTTCAGAGCACTGTTGTGGCTTTGGTTCCGTTGACCATTAATCCTCCTAAACTGACGATACTGTGCCATTTGGGGGTATTTGCCCCCCAGATCTTAACAGATTTTTCTTTTTTAAAACTCTTGATTAAGATGATTTACCCACTACAGTTATTTTTATTCCTTCATGGGAGTGCTAACATCAACACAGAGCTCCTCTTGCCTTTCTGTATGTCTGCCTGCTCAAGAAGATTCTTAACTGTACCAGCAGCTTTCACATAGACAAGCCTGAGAGTGAAAGAGCAGTGACCTCAGCACTGGCAGGGAATTAAGCCTATAATCTAATGGGGTTTCGTTTTCCATTTCTAAATAATGGGATTCTATTAGACCAAAGTGTAGTCGCGCCATAATGATAATTTATTGTATAGCATATCTGAATTTTGCCTTTTATAAATCATAGAGAATTATAATACACAGTTATATAATTGAATCTTCTCTTGTATCATTAATATTTTTCATTGGCTGGAGAAACTCCTTTTTGTTCAGAATCCAAGTATGACTGGGTTTAGAATTTACAGGGGGTTTAATGTGACTATTTTTATGTGTTTAAATATTTCCATTTTTATTCCTTTAAAACATTTTGTAATAATTCTTTAAACATATTTTATATTTACGAGGTTTTGTACATATAATTTTGTACAATTTTAGAGACAAATGTAGCCTTAAGTCTGTGTGTATATATCCTAAAATCTCAACAACAACAAAATGTCACGATCTTTGAAAGGAAATAATTGAGGTTAATTGATTCCCACATTGACATTTAAATGTATTAGTGGTATACACCAGTGAAAGTATTGATCAGTGAAAGTAATCAGCAATAATAGGAAAAATTAATCACTTTTGAAGATTTGATTTCATTTCAGCTGTGGAATGTACTGTGGCCAGGACTGAAGTTGACTCTGTGAATATAACAGGGACTGTTACCAGACAAAAAGACAAAAGCATGTAAATGAGGGAAAGCTGGGAGAGCATGCTTTAACTTGCTGTTAGAATATTGAAATAAGGAGTGGCCTACAGCCTAAGACTTGTGATCTACTGTTTGTAAATCCATTCCTAGATTTGAGCAGCAACAGTTGATTTAGAAGAACACACAAGAAATTTGTTGGCGAAAAAATTTTGTTAAAGATCTCACCTTCAATAAGTGGAGATTGGTTTCTACCCTGAAATGGGTGGGTTTATGTCAGAAATCTTTCAGAATATTTTATTAACTGAAGCTGCACCACTCAGATATTCTCACTTAAGAGCTCAGATTTTTTCAGAATTCAGTTAAAATCTTCACATCAACCCAATCTTATGGCAATGAGTCTCAGTTTGACTATCTAGTGACTGGGAGTATCCCCTTTTTCTGGTTCCTAGCTAAGCTAAGTCAGGAATCAAACAATCACACATATTACATGTTATCCTACTGTTTTTTCTTCTAACCAGCTTAGGATGGAAGTCAAGTGATGCAGTCGCTGAAAGGTGAGATTAAATCAATAAAAACCTGAAGGGCTTGGTCTAATTTCTCCAGTCTTTACGGTGTTTTAGTATTCATACTTGGTATTATACAGTATAGCACTGAGTAATACAAATTATTAATACAAATAACTTCTCCACTTCTCTTGAATGATATGTGCCCTTGATCCTTCTCACCACTTTTCTCTGAATGGCACCAGGTTTGATAGTCAGTGAATCAGGCCAGAAATACTTTGGGAGTGCTACGTTTCCAGTAGGAATTGATTATGATGGGAGTGAGGGGCTTAGACGTCCATCTAGAGCATCCTCTTTTCCTGCAGCAGGACAAAACCACCCACACCATGTTTATCTAAATTTTTGTCTCCATAGAGATAGTCCTAGTGATAATTAGATTTGTATATTTAAAGCATCACTGTTCTAAGATAGGCTGTCACATAATGCATTACAAGTGCATGCAGCAGCAGCAGATAGAGTTTTAACTACCTCTTCTTCCAGATGTAAGGAGATTTTGTTATTAAAAATGAAGAGACACACAGTTTTTAAATAAAATGTATAACTTTGTCATTAAAGTGAGGTCCTCAGATATTTCCACGCTAGTTGTGGCAGCATTTTGTTTGCAATATTATCTATGGAGATTCCTGAACTGCTTATATTCAGAGTTCACCCCTTTTGGTAACCTTTTTAAAAATAATACAGCACAAATATTTTGGTAGCTCTTTCTAGAAACAGTCTGATATTGTGAAATAAATACAGGACCAAGAGCTTCTGAAGTCTCCTGACAACACTGTTTTGATATTATTTCAAACTGTAATGTCAGACTCTTTAAGTTGAAAAAAAAGTAGGAATAACCTGCAGCTTGTGACAGCCCATGGAATGTCATCTGTGTAACTGCACATTGCATTGAAGTCCACTAACACGGTTATGATAAACCTCAATGAAAATGCAAATCTCTACCTTGTAGCAACTCTGCTGTCATTCACCATTTGCAAAGCTGAGGCAAACACAGAAAGAATTCACTGAATCGGAATTCTGTTCTTGGTGCTCTGGAATAGAGTCCTACCAGCCCCAGGAAGCCACAGTGGTGGAAAGCTGCACAGAGCATCACAGAAGGAAAGCAGGCCAATGCTGAGCCCAATGCAGCCTGTTCATGGTTACTCACAAAGAAGCAGGTGGAGGGAAGAGATTATTCCTGGCTCCTCTTGGAAATGAGCCCCAGAATATAACTGCTGGGTGCCACAGCTGGCTGCAGGTAGCTCAGCCCCTTTGTCATCAGGAAAAAAGGCAGTGGGCTGGGAAAGTGTAGACAGCTGGGGCTGCTGCTGCAGCTGCATGAACCCCTTGCTCCCTGGCACGGCTCAAGTGGATGAGCCCCCACCCTTTGCTCCTCAAACCCTAGGTGGGATCTTAACAGCCCTGAAAGCACAGGTGTTTTTGCCTCTGTCCTTGGGCAGGGACTGCTGCAGGCACTCTCAGGAGGTTTCAAGAAGTGAATTAACTTTCAAAGGCATTGAGTATCCAGGCTTCCTATGAAATTTATAAAATGTGTGCTTTGGTCCCTGGATAGGCTTTCCTCTTAGGCAAAATTAATATATTGATTCTATTACTGTAAATATCTTTCTGTGAAACTGAAGTGAACGCTTCATGTGTTAAGCCTGATGATAGAGGGCTCGGTGCAGACATTAGATTTCAGACTGCTGGAAAGGCAGAGTTTTGCTCACTTGTACATCCCAAGACCACTTGAACTTGTATCCAATACTGTTGAAAGACTTCAAATGTAATTCAAATGCTCTTTGAAGCAGTAAGAGATGTCACTGGCATTCTCTTATGACCTCTCTTTCAGGAAGAAATGGGAATAAGTCGACCTTAGCCTGTCATACTAGTATGAAATAATACTTCTTTTTAAGTGCAAATATTTTTATTTCCTGTTGATATGATAGTCATGAGAAGGATCAGCCCAAAAGAGTATTTCCTCTCTCCAAAGGAAATTTTCATCCCAAAATATGAGAGCATGAGCTTTATTTTCATGGCTAAAATTTCTTGAGCTGTTTCTGGATGAATTTCCCACAAATCATGAAAACGGTTTTCCTCTCAAGTCATTCCTTGGCCTACATGATGAGGTCTTGTGTGAAGGACAAAGGACAAAGATGTTTTTCTAAGATGGAACCAGATTTTAGTAGCACCCAGGATGAAGCCATCAGTTCATTTCATAGCAGTTGTTGGGTGATAGCTTGTAAAAGAACAAATTAAATTGGTGACAGAAATAGAAAGTTTCATCTCCCATTGATATATAGCCTTCACAGTGCTGATCTGCTTTACTGATGATGAGGGTAATCTATACATTAATGGTTTTTGACTCTTAATGATTCATGCTAAATGTGCATTGAGAGTTACTGACAGGTACTAGTTTCATAGGTGTCTACGAATTAACAGTGAGTTTTGTGTCCCATTCCCCCTCTGTACAGTGGGGATGCTTTCTATGTAAAGAAACCCCAGATTTTGACTTGAGAAAGAGCTCATGTTTCAGACCACAGCAATGAGCTGACAGCCTCGACTGGACTCAGGCTCATTCAGTGGATTCTTCCAGCTACACTTCAACAGTGCCAAAAACAGGTGGAAGGAAAAGAGTATTTAAAAATATATTCTGATGGACCACAGGCACCTTTCATGACATCTCCTTTTCCAATTGGTTGGTAATAGTTTGATAACTCCATTAAATAAGTGCAAATGTATAAAGATTAAAAAATTTAGACACACTTACTTATCATTGAAAGGGATTGTTTTTACTAATAGTAGTTTTCCTGTATGCTGGCCTCTTATTCCTTAGTAGCAAAATGAATGTTTATATTGTCATGTTTCCATCAAAGAGATTCATTCTGCAATCAGGAATTACTTTTTCTGTTCAAGTATTGCAAAGAAGAAAGTGGGAGTGTGTGCAAGAGCCAAAATCAACATTAGACCTGAGTTCTAACTCTTGATATTTAGAAGAGCAAACAATGAAACACACAAATTGTGCCAAACATGCCATGTGAATTTACCTCCAAACTCTCCAAAACGCAATATGTTCTCATGGAATTTTAGTTGAATTGTATAACGATTTATCCTCTATTTGAACAATGTGAGGGGGTAAACCCAAGCAAAATAAAACCTTCTACATTCATTTCTTTACTGGACCATCTTTTGGCTTCTTAGGTCCTTTTGTCCAGACTTCCTTGCCTTGTGAGCCCCAGAGCACCTGTTAGTGTTAAGGATCACCTTGCCTGTTCATCTCTCACTGGTACCACTGGTAAGCAGCCTTTTGGCATCCTCTTCCTGCCTGGGCTCCTGCTGGGTACCCTGTGGCCTTCCTCTAGCAACAATCCTTAGGTTATTTATTTAATTGATACTCCTTTTCAAGCCTTTTCAGACAGGCAGGAGAAGTAAACTTTGTATATTTTCAAACGATCCCTTTCTACCTGACTGAGAAATCATGAAGGTTGATGAATTAACCATTCCAACTGGTCTGTCACAGGCCCACTGGTCCTTACGAATGAGGAGTGCCACATGCCTCCAGCCTCCCATGGTTCCCCTTGCTATGCGGGTGACCAGAATATGGAAAGCAGTGGCTAGGGAAGGGATTTATGGGTCAGTGACAGAACAGAAGTCTCCAAAAAGGACTAAAGATAAGTTTAGATATGTAAATGGAAAATTGTCATCAGAAATACAGAGATGATCTTCGCTCTGTATGAACCACTATTGAGAGAGAGACACTGCACTGTTTGGTACTCTCCTAGTATCCCTTCTGCAAGGCATCTTCAGAAACAGAAGAGAGTGGTTTCACATCTGGAAAGTCTGTAGAAGCTTGAGCCTTAGGGATTGTGGGAGACATAAAGAACACAGCCTATTTAATTTACCAGGAAGAAGATAGATTAAAATGCAAACCAGTTTATAGTGTGAGAAAAGAGAGGTCTAGCAGATAGGCAGATCCACTCAAGGAATCTGGAGCCTTTGTATTAGAAATAAAGCCCAAGTTTTAGCAGACAAAACAGTGAACTTGGCCAAAAAATAGTAGTCTGTTGTCATCCTTTGATGTTTTCAAGTCACAACTGCATGCCATAAAATCTAACCTCATCACTTCACACAGCAAGGCCTAACCAGGAAAGATATCTCTAAACCACCCTTGGCTGGTTAGTTGGTTTACTGGTAATACAGGTCTCATTTCTCCAAAAGCTCAGCCATGGTAAAGCAGATTGAGCACGGCAGCTTCTCCAGCAGGAAAACATTTACACGTGGGTCACTATTAGCAGAATTGCTCTGTAGTCCACAGCTGGGTAATTCCTAGAGGCAGTCCACTTACTTTTGACAAAGATATTCTTAGATCATGGAATCACTCTTGGAAGAAAAAGTAAAATGGTAAACTCTGCCCATATTAAAACAAAACCCATATTCAAAAATGTGCACAAGATGTTTTCCTCCAAAAAAAATACACTGCATATTTTATTGTAGCATTTTAAACCTGATTACTCAAGGACTTAATTAGTGAAACAGCACTTGCTCCACTTGCCATATTTTTAATCGTGCTCCCCCCAGCCCCCCAGCCATGCAGATGTTGCATGCTGCAGATGACAAGGCCCTTGTAAAGTTTGCTTCTCTGCCAAACCGACAAACAGACTTTTTTTTTTTTTTCTTTTTTCTTTTTTTTTTTTTTCCCCCCCACCGACTGTCCCAGAGTCAGACAGAGTTCATCGCCCCGACGTCCTTGCAGCGAATCCGCGAGTGCCTGGCTGCAGGAGCTGCCCTGGCAGGGGCCACCGGGATGGGCGGCGACCCCGGCTCTTCTCGGGGAGAGAACCTGTCCTTGCCTGAGGGTTTTCGAGAGAACGGGTTGCCTGCTCGACTTGGCGACGCCGGGTGTCTTCAGCTACCCCGTGCCCAGCGGGGACCCGGCACATGAGGCTTCCCCGGGGCGGGGCAGAGCCGGCCAGGGTGAGGGGGAGCGGCCGGGACAAGGACCGCAGCCGGGCAGAGTCGGGCCGGACGCTGCCCCGTCCCGCTGCCTCCCGCTGCCGGGCGCTAAATGCAGCCCAGTCCCGGCTGTTGGGTGGCTCCTGGCCTCGGTGGGAGCCGAGCCCGCGGCCGCGCAGTCTACCCCGCTCTCTGCCCTCGGTGTCGGAAGAGGGATTCAGCAGAAGTGCTGGTGGAAGGGATGGCTAAGCTCTCCTCCGGCCAGCGGGATGCTGCGCCCGCTGGCAAACCGGGCCTGTGGTTTTGGCCCTTTTTGTTTTCCATTTAACGGATATCGCTTAATATTGTCCATCTCCAGTTTCCTGGGTAATGGCAAAAGGTCAAATCTGACGCATCTTCCTCCCCCCAATAAGCCTGTTTCCAAATAATTAATAAGGGCACAATTAGGCAGTAATGATGGGACGGGCAGTTATGGCCTTCCTGATGGCAAAGGAGATTGATGCTACTGAGCAAATCTTCTTTTGATGTCACAGTTCAGGTTCTGCGACATGCGCCTTGGATCTCTATCAGAAACAACCCCGAGACCTCTCCCCAAATAAAGCCCTAACAAGAAGTCAGAAGAGCACCATAACTATGTTTGCTTTTGGCTTTTATTATCAACAATCAATTAATGGCACACTCTTGGAAAACTATATGCACATGTAGAAATATTTCCCCTTTTAAATAGAAGCATTCATTTTAACCACATATAAATAAATCTGGAAACCCTGAACATAATTTATGACCATTATGCCCACAAACATATTCCAACAGGTAGGGAAAAGAAAAAAAAATGAGACGACATGCAACCAATAATAAAAATATATATAATTGCCTGAACTTGGTCTCTCTAAACGCAAAGGGAACTGAACCCGTGAGAACCTTATTTCTCCATAAAGACACGCCATAGAGACTACGAGAAGGGAAAACATTATTTATACGGTCAACTAGACAAGTCTGTACTGATATTAACACTATACAGTTGAGTCACAGAACACAGTTGTAGAAAGACACGGAAAAAGAGAAAGCATACCTGGCGACATTCAACTAAGAGCTATAGTTTGTGCCTTTTAAAATAAAATTAGAAAACCCTAACGGAGATGCCTAAAAACTGCGTAGACCGTGTAATAATAATTAATAATAA